>JAOTRH010322848.1:0-37440 GCA_034768845.1 Heliamphora exappendiculata
TATATATATATATATATATATATATATATACAAACTATGTTTTTCCGTAAAAGTAATCCAATCTTAGTACTTAATATTGAAAAACAAAAGTTTACTTCACATTTTATCTTAATCATCTAAAAAGTTCACTTGGATGTTCTATTAAATTACAATAATCTTCTAAATTGATTCTGACCTAAATTTCATAACAACTTTTATTTCAAGCGCAAAAACATAAAAGTTTAAAAGAACATTGAAAAGATATACTATAACTATATTGGTAATAAATTAGTTGTAATCTAAAAATAAAATTAAGAAAGATTAACGGATAGAATTAAGAAAGAAGAACATATTGTATAAGATATTAAGGTTTTGAAAATGTTTGTCCAAAAGTATTAGTAACTTAGTTTTAATTAGTTGAATGAAACGAAGAATTTTTTTTAAAGCTAATAAAAATATTTTAAAAATTATTTGATTTAAACAATAGGCATTTAAAATATGGGGGGACCATGCCCCCAGTTACCCTTTCATATATCGGTTCGCCCCTGCATATAAATTATGATTTATGGGTCTTCTCTGCCTTTTGAATTTCCTTCTACTCTACCCCAGTTCTTGCTTCTTACCATCAATATCTTCCTGGCATTCTAACATCCGTTTCCCATAATAGTTTATTGGGTTTTTGTAACTCAACTTGTTATTATTTTGTATTTATTGAACTGGTCATTTTTCGAGTTTTTTTTTCTTTTTCTTTTTTTTTTCTTTTTTTTTTTTGTAATTTTTGGTTGCACTTGAATAGAGGAATCCAATCCAATAAGTAAAACAATAATCATATTCAAAGTAAAGTAGACCAAGCTAGGATTAAAAAACATTGACTTATTTAAGCTATTTGTTTTCACGATTTTTCCAATATAATCTATTTTTTTCACTCTTCCAATTCCACTAATCAACAGGAGCCAAAAAAATTTTTAAAAATTATAGTTAAAAAGTAACTAAAAACAAAGATATATAGAATAAATAAACAAAATAGAAAAACCTAATAAGTAATTATACCAAATGAAGCAAGAAGAGTTGAGAATAAACCAATTAATTATTAGGTTAATTCTTCCGATAAACAAATGATCGTAAGCCACATTGTGTTAGTAAGTTCTTATTTTCTAATCATTCAACAACTACTGTAAGATTTATTGCAAATAGATTAAATAATGGATAGAGTACCGTGTGAAAATACCATGTTGGATTGTCACATAGTACGTACTATAAAAATACCAAATAGTTACTCAAAAAAAATTTATTTATTGCTCCAAAAGTATGACCCATAGTGCTCCAAAGTTAAGAATCACACAAATTATGAGGTAAAGAAGTGTTGGTATTTAGGCTTTGTTTGTTTCTACGAAAAATATTTTATCAAAGAAAATATTTTACATGTAAAATAATTTTATAAAAATTAATTTTTTACTTGTATTTTTTAGTGTTTGGTTAAAATTTAAAAAATAAAAATGAGATGAAAATGACTTAGGGTGAGTAGAATTATGCTGAAAATTTTTAAAAGAATTTACGTGGAATGACCAAAAGCGACAAGAATTTGGTGAAAATTTCAAAAGTGTATTCTAAAATTAACTTACGAATTAATTTTTTATAAATTAAATTTAATCTAATGAAGTAAAATATTTTATTAAAATATATATTTTTCATAAATATTATCAGCCGAACAATATATATTTTACCTAAAAATATTTTATGCAAAAGTATTTACATCGAAAGAGACGGTACCTTATTGTCTGAATGTGCCTTAAACCAACCTTTCCATTCTAAATGCTAACTAATGTGGTAGGCCAGCGTTTTCACGTTGTTTGTAATTGACATACACATACTTACAAATCTCATGTATACGTAATGCTTAATAATTTGAATCTCGGGGCAATTAGGTGAAAATTCCCTTTCGTCTAACGACCAACTACTACACAAAATAATAATAATAATTACACAAAATAATAATAATAATAATAATAATAATAATAATGGTTCTAAAATCGTTGCACCATAGTTTCTAGTTCAAGCTTGTTTATTTCCTACTTTCCTTGTTTGGTGTTTTACTAATTTGGATTATCCTGTACAATCTCAAATTAAGTTCTATTTTTTAAAATAATAAATAGCCCTAATCCTACAAAAAAAAATGAAATGAAGGCGGCAATAATGAAATTAATTTCCTAATATCATTTTATTCGAGAAATTTTAATGATGTCACTTTTGGGGTAAACTGCAATCTCCTAACTTTGTGTCAATAATTTTAGTAAAAAATAATTTAAATGGACAAACGTTGAAACATGCTCTAAATTAAAATTTTTGATATTGAACAATTAAAAATAAAACTCAGTAATATTTTCAAAATTAATTTAGAATTATACCTTTTCAAAATCTGGTTAGATTGATTCCGACTGTTGCAACAAAATTTAGCCAATAATTCGTCGCGATTTTTGATTAGAAGTCAAATTTTCAACACACGCCTTTTGTTGTATTCTCAAATGCAAGAACACGACTGTAGTGTAGATTATGTTCTTCATGTTCTTCAAAACCTGTAATGATTAGCCTTAAGTTTTTAAAAAATATAAAAACTCTAACCACATAATCGACTGACTGAATAATATGAATTATGACGTCAGAGTTTATAACTACATCTAAATAGGTTACAGCAGGGAGGGACCTGTGGAGTAAATAAAACGTGAATTTCTACTGTAATTATAAAATTTTATCTTAACCCAGAAGTAATTTTATAAAAACATAAATTATAATTCATTTTACTAAAAAATTATAATTCTACTCCCAATCTTATTCTCAAAATCATAGTATTCAAATTTTTATTATTAAAATCTTATTTATTCTCACCACGTTAAAATTATAAATACCCACCGATTAATATATTTACTGATAAATATATTTAATCAACTTCTTAAAAAAAATTTTAAGATCTTCCGCTTAATTTATTTGACTACCGAATTATAAGATCTATCTGCACAATTTATCTCGATCAAAACTTATAAACTCCTTTAAATGATATTATCAATCTCGATATTTCGAGACGTAAATTCCAGCAATAATTCATATCTATTATATAATTAATATCGTTATCCAACTCATTGACGTTATATACTTATCAAAGATCGCACTATCTAATGAATCAAAATAACGAATATTAAATATGTGTCTAATAATTATTTTGAAATTAAGAATATAAACACTCATAATAATCATGAAGTGTAAATTAATTTATATAGTCAATATAAAATTAATTAACTCAAAAAATTAAAAAAATTCATAAAAAAGCAAAAAGAAGAGTCAAAATAAAAGTCCCAAGAAAAGCTAAACCAAGCAATTAGCATCATTGGTACTAGTTTCTTTTCTTTTCTCTTCTTTTCTTTTCTTGATCTAATAATCTTGTTACAACTTTCATTTATGTCTAGCAAATGATGCTCTGTGTTTGAACTAGTTTTTTTTAATAATTTTTAAGTTTTTTAATTTTTTTATAAAAAAATAGATGTCAAATTATGTAAAAAAAATTTAAAAAAAAATAAAAAAAAAAACTTAATAAGCTAAATCAGTTAACTTTTTTTTTTTGCTTTTAAGCTAAAAAATCACAAAAATAAACTAGTCCAAACACATGATGAACTCTATTATTTTCTTGGGAAAATGATACTGGCTACTCTTAAACCATGTGTAAAAATGTTTTCCCAATGACATGGAACATTTCTTCAGGTCCTGGATGCTCTTCAATTGGATATGGGGAAGCAGAAGAGCTAGGTCCTTTCTTTCCTAAAAAGGACAAGACGGAGCTAAAGTTTAACAAGTATACATGGAATCAAGGTAGTAAAAAACATTTAAAGCATACTCATTTGCATCCTTCAGATTTCCATCTAGTTTATTTTAGGTCTTTTTAAAATCGTAGTTTACTTTGTGGGGATAAAATTGTAAATCGTGATTTACTTTGTTGGGGGTAAAAATATAGATAAAATATTACGACTTTTTGGATAATTAAATGTTTTATCAAAATTGTACATGTTTTCAAGGGGTATACTCAAGGTCTTACAAGCTAAGCCAGATCCTATTTATTAACGGCAAACACCCACCTTGCACCCTATATCGCCCAAGCCTTTAACCATATACAACACACAAAAGTACAAACGATTTCTATACCAAGAAAGAAAAACAGTCCACACGGAACCCAAACCCCCACCCCCGGTCCACCCTAGATGCCCAATCCATAACATCAAGTAGAGTAATGGAAGGAGAAACTAGGAAAAGGGGTAGCATATGCAGAACACATCATACTCAAAATTACAGAGGATATATAAAATGCATCCTATTAACCATCCAACGCTTCAAAATTACTTAATGGCCACGATAACATGCAATATAGCATCGATCCATCAGTTAGATAAACATGTTGAGGACCTATAATAAAGCACACATGGAAGGAGAAATAACACACTCACCCATGACACAACACATAGCCAATTCACAATACTTATGCACACACCCTGCTCCTTACACATGCAATTAGAGGAAGGAATTAACAAATAAGGCAATAACAAATAAAAAGGGAAAATGCTATCTACCGCCCAATGGGCGTTGGATAATAACAATTTCTGATTATTAAGAGTTTAACTCTAACTACTCAAAGTTTAATTATTATTGTTGTTATCCACCGTCCAATAGCCGGTGGTTAGCAGGACTAAATAAAAAAAGACATGCGATATCTATACATCTCGTATAGCAAAACATTAACTATAATATTTATAAGACAGGTTATAATAGTTATATGACAGGTTATACATTGCCCAAATACAATAGCCATCCATCCAACATCCTTACACACTCCTTAAGGATAGACAAACGAAAAGTAGACTGGCATTATTTAAGTCTAGACAAACAAAACCAATAGCAAGCAAACGCTTAAAAGTAGCCCACCAGAATTACCTGGACTTCCAATGAGCAAGTCTAGCCCTCTTTCTTTCCAGACTAGGAGTAAATGGGCCCCTGGTAAAGCCACATCACAACATAGGTAAACACATGTGATAGGTAGAGAACAGTGTAGTGCGATAAATATGCAAAAGAAAATGACACTCAAACACCCAAAGGAAACACCCAATCATAGAAGGGAAAGAAAGAAAAGTGACTTGAGAAAAACAATATGGGACACCTCACCAACATTCTCTATAAAAACAAAACATGGGACACACCTCACCAACATTCTCTATAAAAACAACCACCACTAATACAAACACAATCTAACTCACTACTCCATGATTACCAACATAAAAGCAACTGAAAGCATGCACCCAAGATAAACCCACCTAGCCACCCCTCCAAAGACGGGAAGACAAAAAAGGGAATTTAATAACTTTTGGGATACATATTAAACATATCCACAATCCCAACAAAAGCTATCTACCAACACCTTTCTTCCTCCCTACTCCACACCTCTCAACATGATACATTCAATGATAAATCAAACATTTCTTCTTCATATGGTAAGACCCAGCCAAAAAGGAGGGGTAGACATGAAAACAAGAAGGATTGGGGCACCTCACACAAAACTCAACACCCTCACTGCTATCTTACTTGGAAAAAACTAAAATTTTAAAACCACGTCCTAATATAGGTACACAACTAACAAAATGATGGGCATCAATAGACTCCCTTGCCCGAAATCCCTAATCCAGCCCTAACTGCCCTAACAGTAAGTTATGTAAGCATAAGGAGGTAGTATTCCACACTAGAATCCACAAACCCCAGTAACAACAATCCACCAGCTCACTTTTCATAACTCAAAACAACTCAAGTCCATACCTTTCTACAAAGATAAACTCCCAAGTCCCAGCTCCAAGTGCGACATCTTCCCACACCTACACAAGTAACAAACAACGACAGATATTTGGAGCCTAGTGTTAAAATCTTCATTTAATGGCTAACCAAAGAATGAAGCTCACTCTAGGTATGTGCTAGGACAACAAACCAAAGAACTCTACCTAACCCGAGGCTTAGTAGCCCCTAGAAAATGACAAATAGAGCTAATAGAAAATGCACCATCTACGCACACAATTATGGTTTTTGTTTTTGAAACATATACAAAATGAAATTTCATACCTATGCTATTTGTCATTGTTGTTGTTGGTATCGCAGAAACCTCTATATCTACGATAATCACTTTATTTTTAAAACTTTTTTTTGTGTCTTAGTGCTTTGTCATAATTAATTACGTTGGTGGCAATTATGATCGATGAGACACATTAAAGCAACGCAATGGTAATATGAACAATTGTAAATAAAATTTGGTAAGATAAAATGGTATTGTTGCATTATCCAAAGTTTCATGCATTTCAATTTTTAAGAAAAATATGAACAACTAAAATCCATTTGCCACTAATAGGACTTGTTCTTATAAATGAGAAGTGTATAAATGGTGTTAGAATAGCATTTCACTTTTTGAATAAATAAAAAACAAATTAATAAATATTTTGCTTTCAATTCATACGTAAAATTATGATATGTGCTAACTAAAATGGTCTGTCAGTACTAATTACTAAAATTAAATATGGTTATTTTGCTAGAGGCCAACCTACTATTTGTGGAATCCCCTGTTGGCGTTGGGTTCTCGTACACAAATACTAGTAGTGACATCCAGCAACTTGGTGACACTATTACAGGTAATTTTGGGTCACATGTGATGCCTAATGTTGTATATTCTTAACAATAATATTTACTATCTATTAGAATTTAATTTATGCAAAATAATAAATAATGAAAGAACATCATAAAAAACATCATATTTTTCCATATATGTTGTTGGCCAAATATACACATCATTCACATCAACGCTAAAGGGTTTAGAAAACTTTCATGTCTTTAGTCATTTTATATATATATATATATTTTTTAGTAGCTAAATATAAGATAAATGTTGGTAACAAATACCTAATAGTTACCTTCTTATTTGGTAATAGAATCACGAAAGTAGAAAAATAACATTGACATCTATGAATAATCAGAGAGTTATAACTAATTCATAAGTGCAATTACACTAAAACTCCCTCAGTTAAACATTGTTTATGTAGTAGTTTAATTTACCGATTTGTACACTCAACTATAGTTATTTTAGCAATCACATTTAGCTAGGAAAAAAGGTATTCTATAAACCACAAAATGGCACATCTCACTTGTCCTTCTTTTTTTTTTCCCCTTTTCACATCTCAAACTCTTTAACCATAGCTGAACAGACTTCATTTCTACTATCGCTAATGGTAAATAATAACCACCTCCATATCTATCACTCTCTCTCTCTCAAATCTCTCCCATGTTCTCATTCTCAACACCAAAGCCACATTGTACTATTCCCGTGACTGCAGCCTAAATGTACTCCTGAAGCCAACGATCCCACCCCAGATCAATGCATCATCAACACTAAAATGTGCCATCTTAACTGTTGTGACAGAATCCATTGTACAACCCTTTCGACCATTAATGTGCGTCAATCTATAATGGAAACTATGAGGAGGTATAAGACGAAGAGAGATGTACCAAAGGATTGGGACACAAAATGATGATGTCGTAGTATAATGGTATTACAAGTATTGAGTGATACATTTTAGGAGTCAACTGTCTTTTTCTAACAACCACCTACTACACAAACTTGGAAGTGCCATGAATTTTTTTTTAAATCACCAACAATGTTTTATAAACTCAATAATACATGTATTTGATCAATAATACAACCTCAAGAGGCAACAAAAGACCCTATGGTTAACAAGAGGCCAACCAACAAGGAAAAGCAAGCCAGCATATCATCAGCAGTAAACCAGAAGGACTCTCCCTAACTTGCAATTGCTCAGCTGGCATAGCCTCACCAACAGCACAGAGGCACCAAGCTAAAAGAAAAGCAAGTCAGCATAGCAGTAGCAACAAACCAGAAGCACTCTCCCTAACTTCCAATTGCTCTCTTAGCATAGTAACACAACTCAGCCTCACCAACACAACCTCACCAACTCAGCAAATAGGCACCAAGCCAAAAAGGCACCAACATAGCCTCACTAACACGTCAAAAAGGCACGAAGCCAAAGAGGAAAAGGAAGCCAACATAGCAGTAGTAAACCAGAAGCAGTCTCCCTACTTGCAACATAGCAGCCAATAAAGCATCACAACATAACCTCACCTCAACATAACAGCATCAAACCAGTAGCTCACCAACCAAACCAACACCTAGGCAAGCAAGTCAAAGGCATACAGGTACTTTTAAGCTCTTAACAGCATCAATCTTAAAGAGGAAATCATCCATCGTAAAGGATGATGGGTCTGTAAACAATTTGATCCACATTGCTGCCTTGATCTTTACCTCTTCAACTGCTTGGCACCAACCCACTTCAACTTGCTGGAAAGTTTTCCTATTTCGAGCCAACCAAATTACCCAAACTGTAGCATAAAAAGGCATCCCCATATCCTCGAGGCTAACCCTCTGTGTTTGATACCTCTCCACCACAGGAATAGATCATGGGGGTCTTTGGGAGATACCGAACTAAGGCCCCCACCAATCTATAACCCCAGACCATACCTCTAAGCCTATTTGCAGAGCAACAACAATTGATGAGAGGACTCAATATCAGCTCCACATAGGTCATAGGCCATATAGCTGGAGTTGGGGAGAATCAACCATCTTGACAAAAGGTCCTTAGTGGGAATTCTATCGATGAGAGCCATCCACACAAAAAATTGTACTTTCGGGGGATGTACTTCACCCAAACGTCCCTCAGATGGGATTTCATATTTCCTTTCCTCAGCTCAAGTTCTCTGCACAAGGGGCTAATAGAGAAAATGCCATTGTTTGCCCCTTCCCACCTGAGTTCATCTTTGTGACTCACTTTAGGCATCAAATTCTTCAAGCTTTCCAACATCTGAGTCAATTCACTTCTTTCCCACTCATAATGCTGTCTCCTGAACAGTATATTCCAAGTGTTAGGTTGCTGGTTCCTCTGGTATAGAGATTGGATTGAAGCATCCTTCTGCACTGAGAGAAAAAATAGTCTAGGGAACAACCATCTCAAAGACTACACACCTACCCAACAATCCTCCCAAAAGAAAATCTCTCACCCATACCCAAGTTTGAGCCAACATTTCTCAACAAAAACATCTTTAATTAGCCCCTCAGTTGATCCCACTTTAATGATATCCATCCATAGTGCAGAGGATTTGGAGCCCACCACCACTGAAGGTAACCATTCCTTGGACTGCCCATAGTATTTGTTGCATATGACTTTTCTCAACAAGTTGTTCTTTTCACACCCAAACCTCCACCACCAATTTATAAGTAAAGCTTAATTTCTTTTTCATAGATCAGTCACACCTAGCCCACCAGCTTCTTTACTAAGGGTGACCCTATCCCAACCCACCAAATGCAATTTTCTGACTCGGCCTTCATCTCCCCAAAGAAATATCCTCAGGACTCTTTCTAACTGATGCAGGACACTACTAGGGATCCTATGTAGGGATAGGTAGTATACTGGAAGGTTACTCAAAGTAGCTTTGATAAGTTGTAGTCTCCCTGCCTTGGATAGGATTTTCTTCTTCCAAGGAACCAGCCTTTTCTTGTACCTCTCCACTAGAGTATCCCAATTTTGATCAGCCTTGGATTCATACTCACCGGGAGACCTAGATATCTCAATGGAAGAGTGCCCACTTCGCATTTGAGTTGAGCTGTGTAGATCCCTAGATTGACCTCTGAGACTCCCACTCCACAGACCATGCTCTTGGAGAAGTTAACCTTTAAACCAGATGTTAGCTCAAAACACCTGAGAATCCATTTGATGCACAACACTTCCTCTTTGACAAGGCTGCAGAAGATGATAGTGTCATCTGCAAACTACAGATGACTTATAATTAAGCCCTGAGCCCCAACATCCACCCCCTTAATCAGCCCAAGCCTTTTGGGTTTGTCCAGCATCACATTGAGACCTTCCATAACAAGATAAAATAAAAAAGGGGAGAGAGGGTCCATGTCTAATCGTTCTCTCCAACTTGAATTTCCTTGAGGTAGATCCACTCACAAGAATTGAAATGGATGCTGTAGACACACACTCCCACATCCAGTTGCTTCATTTAGGCCCAAACCCCATAAGCTTCATAATTTGGATGATATAATCCCAACACACTATCATAGGCTCTTGGAAAATCAATTTTAAGAATAAGGCCACACTTCTTCCTTCTCTTCCAATCATCAATAATTTCATTAATGATGAGTATCCCATCCAAGATATATCTCCCTTTAATAAAGGCAGTTTTCTTTTCATCAATCACTTGATCCATGACACATTTCAATCTATCAGATAGAACTTTAGCAAGGATTTTGTATGTTGAACCCACAAGGCTAATAGGTCTATATTCTTTCAAGTACTGAGGGCACTCAACTTTAGGTATAAGGGTAATGAAAGAGGAGTTTAGGCACATGAGGATCTTACTATGCTCGTGAAATTCTCTCATGAATGTCATCACATCTTGTCTAACCACCCCCAAAACTTCTTGAAGAATTTGAAGTTAAATCCATTTGGACCTAGGGCTTTGTTCCCACCACAACTCATGATTGAAGGGACTGAAATTCCGAGATGCAATGATGGTACATACGAATCGAATCAAAAGCAAACCGGAAAAACAAAATACGATAAAACTCCAAAAACAAAATACGATAAAACTCCAGATGTATAAGCTTCAAAACTGAAACCCGGTACACCCACAAGGCGAAATAGATATATACCTACGAGATCGTTCTAGTTTGATCTCGTTTTCAATACATGAACTTGAATATGAAGATCAATGCGACGAACTGGTAATATTTTCTCCAACCTAGATCTTCTGCTGTATTCTAGAATGTTGAAGATACAAACAAAGTGTGGGCTATGATCCTTCGTGCGGGCTTCATGCTTCAAACCCTCTCTAGCCACCTATCATTTGGTTCTCACAACACATGGAAACCCTAGACTGATATGTAACACACGTTCGTCTGGTGGCTAGGGTTTATGACGACATACATATATAGGTTACAGCAGGGACCTAAAGAATAAATAAGGCACGGGCATCTAATGTAATTAGAAAAATCCCCTTCAACCGAGAAGCAATTTTTTAAAAATATAAATTACAATTTATACCACTAAAGAATTGTAATTCCAACCCCAGCCATATTCTCAAAACCAAATATTCGAACTCCCGTTATTAAATGCTTACTATTCTCCCCACGTTATGATTATAGATAACAGTCGATTAAATTAAACTATTGACAGATATATTTAGTCAACCTCTTCCATAATTCCTTAAGACCTTCCTCTTAACTTATTTAATATGTCGGATTATAAAATTCACTTGTAGGGTTTGACATAATTAAAACTTATAAGTTTCCTTAAAGGGATATCATCAATCCCTTGTCGAGATGTGGATTCTGTCAATAAATAATATACACCATATACGTAATGTTGTTATTCAACTCGCCGGGATTATTAACCCATAAAATAACGCACCCTCTAATGAATCAAAATAACAAACACTAAATATACGTGTCTAATAATAATTTTGGAATTAAGAGCATAAGTACTCACAATAACCACGGGGTATGAATTATTTTATATAATAAGTATATAAATATAATTACCCCAACGCGGTCATATTCAATACACACAAAGTATACTAGCACAATAAGTCGAAATAATAGTCAAGACTTATTGTTTCTCGTAATCAAAACAGATCAACTAAAACATTCTGATACAACCCTACCGATTGTGTATCCAATTCCATCTTAAGACTATGAACCAAAACTTATATTCTATAAAAAACGATAATCTAGTCTTTCGTATGTTAGCCAAACTCTACATACAAGATTAATTATTATGTAGAATAAAAGACACATACACAATATTAAATAAATAATGAAATGCATACATTACTCATACAGATTCTCATTAAAACTAAAAAACAGATTTTGTTAAAATAAAATCAAATAGCAAAAATCTAAAGTATGATTTTTAGTATACAATCGTAACGATCTCCCACTTATACTCAAAACTATGCTGCCATGCATCTAACTCTCATTCCCTCTACGTGACTATCAAAAGTCATGGCTGGTAAACTCTTCGTAAAAGGGTTTGCCAGGTTGTTCTCTGATGTAATTTTGATCACAACAGCATCACCTCTCTGCACGATCTCTCGTATCTTTGATGCAATTTTAGTCACAGCAACATCACCCATTTGTATGATCTCTCGTATTAGATGATATTTACGCTCGATGTGCTTCTCTTTCTTGTGGATCATTGGTTTCTTCGAGTTTGCAACCACACCACTATTGTCACAGTAAAGTGTAATTGCCGACTGTACTGAAGATATTACATCTAAATTCAACAGGAAGTTCTTGAGTCAAATAGTCTCCTTAGCTACCTTTGATACTACCACATACTATGCCTCCATGGTGGAATCAACAATGTAGGACTGCTTGATACTCCTCCAACTTATAACTCCATCTTCCAAGGTAAACACATATTCCGATGTAGACTTTCTAAAATCCTTATCTGACTAGAAATCCGAGTCTGTATACCCCTAGGGTAATAGACTATCTTCCTGGTAAACAAACATATAATCTCTAGTCCTTTTCAGGTACATGATTATATGTTTTATGACTGTCCAATACTCCTGTCATGGATTAGACTGATATCTACTAACCATACCAACAACAAAACAGATGTCGGGTCTAGTGCAAAGCATAGCATACACGAAGCTTCCCCTTGCCAAGCATAAAGAACCACCTTTATCTTCTGTATCTCAACAACTGTCTTAGGGCACTGATCCTTGATAGAGTATTCCATGCCTGAAAGGGACAAACATTTTCTTAAAATCCTACATGCTAAAACGAGCAAGGACCATATCGATATAATTGGCTTGTGATAAACCCAACATGCTTTACTTGCGATCTCGCATAAGCTTGATCCATAAAATGTGACTGACTTCTCCCAAGTCTTTCATATCAAACTAGTCGGATAACCATACCTTCACCGAAGATAACAACTTCACATCGTTTTTTATGAGCAAGGTATCATCCACGTAAATTACTAAAAATGCCACCATTCTTCCATCACGTTTCTTGTACACACAGGCCTTATCAAGACATTAATCAAAACCATAAGACTTAATAGCCTGATCAAAACGAGTATTTCAAGACCTAGATGCCTTCTTAAGTTCATAAATGAATTTCTTAAGCCTACAAAATATGTGCTCTTGACCCTTTACTATGAAACCATCTAGCTACATCATATAGAAGCACTCGTCGAGACTCCCATTAAGAAATGTTTTCTTGACATCAATTTGACAAATTTCGTAATTGATATGAGCTGTAATGGATAAGTGAATCCGAATAGACTAAATCATGGCTACCGATGAAAAAGTTTTCTCATAATCAATCCATTCTTTCTAAGTGAACCATTTTACTACAAGCTTACCTTTGAAGGTTTCTTCTACCTTCCCGTCTACTCCTCTCTTCTTCTTATAAATCCACTTACATCCAATGGATTTTATCCTTTCAAGTGGTTCTACAAGTTTCCAGACCTGATTAGAGTACATAGACTCCATCTCAGAATTCATATCCTTTTGCCACAGATCTGCATCTTTATCTTGGAGTGCTTCATTGTAGTTACAGGGTTCAGTATCTAATTTGTCTGGGATCCTGTCAAAAGACTTTCCCAATAACATATACCGATCAGGTTGATGAACAACCCTCTCCTACAACAAGGCATGACCTGCGTCTATGCACTAGTAGTGACACATTGTGCTGGTTCTAAACCTTGTGCACCATCATCCATATTCTGACCTGGTTGTGAAACTTGCATGTTAATGGTAGCATCGAGGTTTGGTTCAGAATCTGCACTTGTCCCGATAATTCTCCCATTACGATGAGGCAATGGGATATTAGAAACCAATGAAGCTTCTCTTGTACTACTCGTATTACTTCTCAGCTCTTCTAGAACAATTCAACTTCTGGGCTTATAGTTCATTACATAATTCTCTTTCAACAATCGGGTATTGGTACTGACAATGATCTCTTGATTCTTAGGATTATAAAATAAACCACCCTTCAAAAGAAATAGACTTCTGCTCTAGGTTCCAACTTATCCTTGTTTTCTTTCAGCACGTGTGCTGGACTACCCAAATTCGAACATGTCACAGACTAGGCTTGCGCCCAGTCCACAGTTCTGTGGGAGTAGTAAGTACTAACTTAGAAGGCACCAAGTTCAGAATATAAGTTATTGTTTCTAATGCAAATCCCCAGAATAAATCGGGTAACTCTGAATAACTCATCATAGTTTTTACCATCTCCATAAAAGTTTTATTCTTTTTTCTGCTACACTATTTTTCTATATAGTGCCCGGTGCAGTCAACTGGAATATATAATCCCTACCACTAATAAATAGTCCCTAAACTCTCCTAAGAAGTACTCGCCACCACGGTTGGACCTTAGTGTCTCGATACATTTACCCTGACGCTTTCTCCATTTCTACCTTAAATTCTTTGAGTTTCTTAAAACATTCAGACTTACGGTGCATCAAATAAGCGTACCCATAATTTAAGTAATCGTCAATAAAAGTGATAAAATAGTCAAAATCACTTCTAGTCCAGATAGTCATAGGTCCGAATAAATCAGAGTGAACCAATTTCAACGGTTCTTTAGCTCTATAGCCTTTAGCCGAAAAAAAGCCTCCTAGTTACGGGTGTCCAAAAACCGAAAAAACCGAAGAATCGGTCCGAATCGGACCAATCCGTACGAATTGGTTTGGTTTTATTTTGAATTGGTTTGGTTCCGGTTTTAAAAATATGTAAACCGTAGACTACGATTCAATTTATGGATTTTAGTTCACGGTTCCGGTCCTGAACCGAACCAGACCGTAATATTTAATTTAATATATATTTATATATATAATATATCATATTTAATTGTTTGCTGCCTGCTAAATGCTGCCTACTGGCTTCAACAATTGCTGAATGGGGATCTTCAACAATTTGGAATGTTGCCAGTTGAATGCTGCCTGTTGACAATTGTTTTTTGTTGATAATTTGGAACATTAGCTATTTTTTATGCTGAAAACATGGCTGAACATGAGTTGTTTTTCATTTTGTTACCACTCTACTGTTACGGTTTATGTTTATGGAGTTCTACTTTTTTTTTATGTAGCTTATATATATATTTTTTGAGCATTGTATATTAACGGAACCGTAGTTTTGAACCGGGACCGAACTGTTAATAATAGGTTTGGTTTGGCCTGGTTCCACAAATTACACGGTTTGGTTTGGTCCTAAAATTACTAGAACCGTAGGGATCGGTTTGGTTCTTGGTTTTATTCAAAACCGGTCCAAACCGGACCGTGTACACTCTTACTCCTAGTCATCTTTCCCCCTAAGCAAGATTCACAAGCTAAAAGTGTCTCCACTTCCAATGAACTCAAAGTTCTATTTTTCAACCAGTCTATTAATTATTTTTAAATTGATATGACCTAGGCGTAAATATCAAAGATACATTTAGTTCATTTTAAAAGATTCCTTTCTCTTAACGATAAACTATTAATGTTATTCAATTCATTCATTTACAGTGTATGAGAGATAGGAGTAATAATATAAAAATTATCCACTAATATAACAGAATAGATAAAATGTCTATTATCCTTAATAACCACAGAGTTATTAAAATAAACCAAATATCCATACTAACCAATCTAGAAATAGAAATTAAATTCCTTCTAATAGAATGTATATAAACACAATCTCTTAAAATTAAAATTCTATCTCTACTAAAACTGAGAGTGACATTTCCCACTGCAACTGCTAGCACCCTTATATTATTACCTATGTGTAGGTATATTTTTTCATCACTGAATTGTCTGGTTTCCTAGAACCCTTACAAAGAATTGTAGACATGATTAGTGATTTTCGTATCTATACACCAGGTATCGGTAAAAAATTACCTTGATTGTTTGCCTTGTCAAGATACATCAGATATTACTTCTTATAGTGCCTTGTTTGGTTGCGACAAAAACATCTACTTTTTGGCTTTTTCACACCAGCCTTAGGCTCACTAACTGCCTTGGAAGCTGTGCCACCCTATTTTTGAACCTTTTTCGTTTTCTTGTCTTTCAGCTTAGAAGTATAACTATTTTCAGCAACAAAGGCACTAACTGGATTCTTAAGAACACCCTCAGCTGATTGAAATTCATTAAGTAGTTCTGCAAGGGTAAAATCAAGTTTGTTCATATTATAATTAAGGTAAAACTACTTAAAACTGTCTGACAGCGATTGAAGTATGAAATCGATCAGCGTATCCGCCTCAATTTCAACTCCAAGGATCTACAGCTCATTCAGAAGACTTATCATCTTTAGAACGTAATCCCAAACTACAGTGTCCTCAACCATAGTTGTGTTTATCAGAGATCTCATGGCCACCTGTCTAGCCGCACAATCCTAATGCCCAAACATCTCCTTAAGATTTAACATCATATCGTAGGCACCGAGCATAGACTGATGCTGATATTACAGAATATTCGACATAGATGCTAGAATGTAACACCGCGCCATCTGATCAACTTTTTGCCGCTTTTGATAAGGCCGGCCTTCCTTTTCAGTTGCCCTCTCATCAGGTTTAAGTGGACATACCTCTGTTAGCACAAACTTATAGTTCTCAACAGTTAACACAATAACCAAATTTCTTTTCTAGTAAATATAATTAGGACACGTTAGTTTGTTCTCATTGAGTATGCTTGTAGAAGGATTGAAAGCCATTTTAAAATCTGAGAATCACTAATTAAACAAAATTAATAATGATGAAAAAAAACTTTGAATTCATTTTAAAATTTGATTTCCTCTACCATTTTTTAAAAAACTCATCAGCAGCCTAATACACCGTGAATAGCATGTCTTAATGGGAAGGACGTCTATTATTCATCATACATTCAGGCATGCCTATTCTTATTAATTTTACTATCTAGGCAATAGACCATGCCAAGTAAAATTAAATAGATGGCATAGTTTCGGTCTTATAAATAATTCAAATGGAGATAATACTATTATTTATATCTAAGTGTATACCATCACCTAATTCCAAATTAATCGCTTTGCAATGAATTCCTTAGATTGAGAAATGATCCATACTAACAATTATCCAGAATTATCCATAAAAAAGGTCTATACCGATGATATCATAATTAATTTCGTCCGATGAAAAGGAAGGCACTGAGGCCAACACACAAAATTAATTATATTGCATACAAATTAGTGAAGGAGACCGTGGGATTTATCTGTGAATAAATTCCCTCACTCACTTAGTTTTTAAAAAAGTTTTTGAGAGTTATAAAAAACTGTTTAATTTTAATAAATTCAAAATTCAAAATAAACCTACACGTTTCAAAGATTCCCAATTTTTTAAAACCATATTTAACGTGCTATGTGTGCAACTAATAAAATTCTAAATTCTCCTTATTTCATGAAAAATAGATTTTAAATAAAAACTTACGAATTTTATTTTATTTTCTAGTTACGCATATTAAAACAATTTCTAAATTATGAATTCATTTAAATTAAACCTTTCCAAGCATACATTTTAAACCGGTTATTCATATTGTCTAAAATCAAACATCAACGACAAATAAATCAAACAACCACGCAAAACATAAAATAATTCTGAAAGACCGGGCTATTATGGTCATATGAGCTGTACCAAGTGCCGGAGACTCTTTTCCTGATCAAACACTACACCTAGCTCGAAACCTTGACCATCAAACGAATAGCGCGCACTAACGGTACACTGCTCGAGCGTCTGGGTCCGCTCGAGCAACCAAGTACCCGAGAGCAAAACTGTCCATGCTACATCGAAGTTCGCTCGAGCAGTCTAGGTCCGCTAGAGCGGTGCTCGACCCGAAAGTTGCGCAGCACTAGCGACGTTCTTCACGTTTTCACAACCCTAGGCGTTGTTTTTCACCCCGAAACCTGGTTTTTCAATCTAAACTTTGAAATAACACAAGGAGATCATTGCTAGGACTTAAGAAACTCGTCTAGATCACAATCATCAACCTGTTCAAGATTACAACAAGGATCTTATACCTCTATATCAGGAGTTCACACATCCAAATCTACAAGGGAGAAGATTACATATGATCCTATGCCTCCAATGGAGTTCACATTCGATTATACCACGATTCAAACATCGTGGAAACCAAATAATCATCATACATTCATGCAATCACAAGTACATTCACGTATGACCATAAATCCGAGATAGAACGCTACAAAACAAAGGTTAACACAGTTCTAATATATATATACAACGATCAATGGATATGGACAACATGATATTGATTCAATCCATATGTAGCATCAAAGATGGCTCTGATACCACTTGAAGGGACCGAAATCCCAGGATGTAATGACGGTACATATGCATCGAATCAAAAGCAAACTGCAAAAATGCAATACAGTAAAACCCCAAATATCCAAGCTTCAAAACTGAAACCAGGTACACTTTACTGTGTTGCGTTTTGAAGCTTGTATATTTGGGGTTTTACCGTATTACATTAGAAGCATGTGTCAGAACAATAGTCAAGACTATTATAGTTTCTTATAATCGAGACAGATCTACTAAAATATTATGCTACAGCTCTACCGATTGTGTATCTAGTTCCATACAAGACTGTGAACTAAAATTTATATTCTACAAGAACTGATAATTTGGTCTTTCGTGTGTGAGCTGCACTCTCCACACCAAATTAATTACTATGTAGAATAAAAAACATCCATGCACAATATTAAACAAATAATGAAACGTATACATTATTCATATAGATTCTCATTAAAATGAAAAAATAGATTTTATTAAAATAAAATCAAATACCAAAAATCAAAAGCATAGTTTTTAGTATACAACCCTAATACTAATGGCATTGAACACCTCAGTTGTAGTAAAAGGATCTCCAATTGCAGCTTACTATCCATCTCCAGAGTCTTCGACACCTCACAACCAAACTCAAGCCTCCTCCATTTGACTTCTCTACACATTTTAGAAAAGAATTTGGCAACACCCTCCTTGACCTCTTGAGGCTGAGTTAAGATCCTTCCATCTTGAGTATTCTTCTCAATGAAGTTCCTTTCATACCTATTGTTTTCCATGTGTGGAAGAATGTAGTATTTCGATCCCCTAACTTTAGCCAATTTTGCCTTGATTTTTGTCTCCATAGGCCCTCAGCTCTCCTATGAAGGCAACACAACCTTGCTCTCAACTATTTCTTGGATGCTATCTGGCCCTTTTAAACAACACCACTCTCTTCTGCTATGTCTATCTCATGCAATTCCTTTTAAACTTCTGCTATTCCACCTTCAATACGTTAGAACATTGTTGTATTCCATTTCTTGATCTTATCTTTGAGCTTCTTTAATTTGTTATGGATAACAAAGCCACCCCAACCTCTCCCCTCTCCTTGAGACCATGAATCGTGGACAATCTTCTTGAAAGAGGAATTACCTATCCATGAGTAAATCTAAAGGGCTTTGGTCCCCAGCCCAGCACCTCATATATTAAGAAGATGGGTCGATGATCGACAGAAGCCTACGAAGACCCCGTTGATGCACTTTGAAGCTGTTGATCCACTCGTAGCTTAGCAAAAATCTATCAAGTCGACTCTAGGAAGGATCATCTTTCATGTTAGACCAGGTGTATACCCTCTCCAGGAGAGGAAGATCTACCAGGAGAAGGTCTTTCATCAATGCTCTAAACTCTTTCATCCCTTTAGAAACCCTTAAGCACCCTAATCTCTCCTCAATGCTCTTTATTCCATTAAAGTCCCCTCCCAGGCACCATGGTACATTTAGAGTAACTTTAATTGATCTTCACTCATTCCAAACCCTCAACCTATCAGTAGCATCACAAGGTCCATACACATTGCCAAAGACACAAAAGATCCCCAGACTACACCTTTTAGGATGATGAAGTTTCTGTGTATAATCTTCTTTTGCATGGAGAAAAAGTCCTTGTCCCACACATATAGCAGACCCCTAAACTTGCTTGCAGCATCTGACCCGACCCAATCAAAGTCTGCTCCCCCCTAAGTTAATCTAACCTTTTGCTGGTTGAGTACCTCCCACTTAGTTTCGTGTAGGCACATCAGTTGGACAAGCCTACTCTTGACCACCTTCCTCACCATTCTCCTTTTCCCCCTACCCAACCCTCTCACATTCCATGATAAGATCCTCATGAAGGTACAATCCACCTATGAACAAATCTCTTATCATCTTCCTCTATATCCATTACAGCCCATAAGGCATCCTCTTCACCTGCATTAAAGCTTAATCCCATTAGCTTCCCTATTTCCAAGACATGCTCAGCTTCTCTTTTGATCAGTTTCTTTCGATTAAGGAATTTTTTTTTGTAGAAAAGGAGGATTGTTCTAGAGACAAGTTGGGTGCTTGTCTTTTTTTTACCTTTCTTCTGTTTTCCCCTGCCCCTTATTCGTGCTAAGTGTGACTAGCTCTATCTTTTTCTTTTTCCTTCCCCCCCAAATGGTATCTGAGCATTAGGACTCATCTGCTTGGGGCTGTGTGGTTGCACAGTACTGTGAAATACTATTGGTTCGCTAGCTTCAATACCACTACCCTCTTCCTCAAACCTCTTTTTGGAGGCATCAGTCTCAATAAGTCTCTCTTATGCTGAAAACCATGTTCAGAACATCTAATCGGATACAGAAATTTCCCCCACACTATGATGTCTAAATAGATAAATGCGTTTCCTCTGGTTAGTTAACACTAAACCCTTCCCTACTTTAATATCACTCCTTCTGCTTGTCCTCTTGTCCACCCCGACCACCTTACCCCACGTAACCCCAATCCTTGAGAATGTGTCCTCATTCCAGGCATGAAGAGGGACCCCTTCAATGTAGACCCAAACTCTTCTCCTTAGATTTGTCTCTCGGTAACTCCACTCATAGACCACCTCAAACCAGTTAGCAAGCCAGTCCTTAGCATTAAGTATATATGATTTCTTCGTGTCTGGGTTAGGAAATGGAAGTAGAACTTTTGAATCACCCATTGATTTGATGTTGATATCAAAAACCCCATCGGACTTCATCGCCTCTTGGACCCCAGCTATGAGCTTGTTGTCATTCATTACACCTACCGCACAGCACTTAAGCCACTCCCCAGCTATCAACTTGGTTCCCCAAATTTCTTACTCCAGCCACGCACCTATCCTCTCCTATACTCTAATCGTGCTAAGCTTTGGGAACAGTGAGTTGACTATCCAGCCAACACATGCCATTATACCTCACTACCGCCTTTGTTATCTCCCACCCTTCATGAAATTTTATGAACCCAAACCTAGTTTTGCTTCTTTGTCTTCTTCTTCTTGGGATAAAGGCGTCCACCACGCCCACAGTGGCTGAAGACGTTCTTCAACCATACCTAGTTAGCCTTCTCTGAAATATTGTCAACAAAAATTGTATCTTGATAGCCATGGCTGACCCAACCTCTTTGAGTTCCTGAACCCCACTGTCGTGATGCATCCCACCTTTTCTCAACCTCAACACTGATATTTCTCATCATCTCTGGGATCAATCTCCTTCGTTTGCATCTCTCTCTCTTACTCTCTTTCCCTCTCTCTAAACTCATCTCTAATGTTGAGATGAATTATGGTATTATCAATGTTAATTACTGAACATAAAATAAAAGTTAGCCCATAGCAACAGATAAAACAAAATAAATTAATTTTACATTTCACGTGAATCCAATATTAGGTTAAAGAAACAATTTTAGTTATAATGGTTGGAGAATAAACTTGATTTTAACTTATACACATTTTTTAGATGGTCTTTTAATAGTTTATGTTCATGTATTTAGAAGACACATATAATTGTAAGATTCATCCAAACCAAACCAAACTAAGCGTTTATCCCAACAAATTGGTGTAAGTTATATGAATCCTTTTACGTCATTTTACTCTATTAAGAGTCATATCTTCAGTTAGTTTTAATATGTTTAAATTTTTTTTTAATACCACATTCTATATCAATTTAAGTTTATCTCTCCCCCTAGTGTTTTCATTACTCATGATTTTGTCACTTTTTCTTACTACTGCATCTACTGGTCTATATTGTACGAATCCAAGTCAACTTAATCTATTTTTTCTCAACTTATCCTCAATTAGTGCAACCCTTACCATTCCACGAATAATTTTTTTATTCCTAATTTTATCTTTTGTAGTCTTACCACACATCACCTTAACATTCTTATTTCCACAACACTCATCTTATTTATGTGATATTTCTTAGTAACCCAACATTCTGTCCCATATAAAATAGATGATATAATAGTTATCCAATAAAATTTTTGTTTTAATCTTGTAGGTATCTATCGATCACATACAACTCGGGAAGCACTCCTCCACTTGAGCCAACCAACTTTGATTATATGAGTGACATTATCTACAACCTCTCCATCTTTGTTAATAATTGAACCTAGATAACGAAAATATTCACTCTTAGGTATCTCTTGATTATGAATATTTACTTTTTTACTCTTAATACTCTTATTATTGTTAAAATTATATTCCATATATTCTATTTTGTTCCTACTTACTCAAAACTCTTTTAATTCTAAAGTTTTCCTCCATATTTCTAACTTAGCATTGACCCTACTCCTAGTCTCATCCATTAAGATAATATCATCAGCAAACAACATACACCATAGAACCTCATTCTGATTATGTTTAGTCAATTCATCCATAACTAAGGCAAAAAAATAAGGACACAAAACCGATCCTTGACCTAATCCTACTGTAATTGGGAATTCACTTGTTTCTCTTCCAGGTGATATAATTATCATGACAACTCCATCATACATGTCTCTTATCACATCAATGTAACCCTTTATTGCTCCATTTCTCTCCGACGCTCATCATATAATATCTCTAGACACTCTATCATAAACTTTTTCTAAATTTATAAAAATTATATGAAAATCTCTTTTTTTTTCTCTATACTTCTCTATTAATCTCTTTAGTAAGTGAATTGCTTTTATAGTAGATCTACTAGACATAAAACTAAATTGATTCTGTGGCACTGTTGTTGTTAACCTTAGACGATGTAAAATTCATATTTCTACATATTAATGTGTGTTTGAAGGGTCATGTTCATGTATATGGTGATTTGGAATTAGGAAATTTTAATGATAGGCTTATTTAATCTAGTCCTATAAATATCTATGTACTTTCATGTTTATCAATGAAGTGGAATCAAAGTTTATAGATTTTTTTTTAACAACAAAAAAAGAAATATTCATTAATTCTCAACAGGTACAAAAGATTACAAAGCCTGTTAAATCTCTCTCAATTTGTAGACCAAGTCTTGAACCGAGAAAAATCTACTACCCTTTCTCATACTAACCCAAAAAGAAGCTTTAAACTTAATAAACTCTAATTACCTCCTCCCACCTTGGCACTAAACCTTCAAATTTGTATTTATTTCTTACATTCCACAAAACCCAAAAACATGTAACTGGTATTACTTCCCACAAAAGCTTGTTGATTCCCTTAAACCAGTATCCTCTCCACCATTCCAGCAATGCAACTATTGAACCTGGAAAAACCCAAACTAATTCCCAACCACAGTAACACAGAATCCCAGATTTTCCATATTTTTTAGCAAAGCAACAACAGGTGATCAACTTATTTTGTTTATGCACCACAAAAATAACATAAACCTTACTATCCCTTCACAAGATTTAGGCTAATTAATCTATCTCCTGTTTTTATTCTTCCTAATCAAACCAACCATCCGAAAAAATTTACTCTCAGAAGGGCAACATTATTCCAAACCATCCTTACAGAAATAGGGGCCAACTTTATTGAAGATTCAAACAGATCATATAGTGACATAACAGAAAAAATACATGCGTTAGATCCCTTCGAAATTAATCTATCCACCTTATCTTTTCTTAACAGCGGAGCTTCTCACAGTAGGATTTTCAGCCTCCCAACATCCTCTTCTTTCCACACAAAAAGTCTTATTCTGTATTCCACATTCCATTTGCAAACAAGATCATTTTTCAAGAACAAATCTGCTATTGATCCATCTTTATTGATAGCTAAATTGTGTAATCTTGGAAAGATAGATGATAAAGAATTATTGCCAATCCACACATCATTCAAAAAGAAACCATTCTACCATCACCAATGCCCAAACAAAGATTACTATGGAATAAAGAGTAAAGAGAAATATTAGTATCCAAAATATGTAAGATATCAAACTAGATTCTTGAGTATTTCCCATTATAAATGATCCCCGAAATTCACGAATTCGAATTTATCCCATATTTCTCACATAGAACCTTTCTCCATAAAGCTTCACTTTCCACCCCAAACCTTCACCACCATTTTAACAAGAGAGTATCATTCATTACCCTCACTTTTCTTAAACTCAGACCTCTGCCTCCTTCTTTCTTGTAATTTTATCCCAATTAACCAAATGAAGCTTTTTCTTGCAGTCACTTCCTCTCCACAAAAAACCACTCTGAAGCTTCTCAATTTCCTTAGCAACCACCTTTGGCAATTTAAAAATGGACATGCAATATATAGGGAGACGAGTAAGAACAGATTTTACAAGAGTTATTCTACCTCCAAAAGAAAGAAATTTCCTCTTCCAAGAGGCTAACCTTTTCTTAATCTTGTCCAAAACTTGATACCAAGTCTTCTTAAGTCTTGGATTTGAACCTAGGGGACGACCCAAATATTCCAAAGGAAGAGCTTGGTATTAACATTTGATATCTCTATCAAATTGCTCCATCTCCCGTTCCTCCAACCCAACTCCACAAATTACACTCTTAAAAAAATTGATCCTTAAACCCGACTTGATTTCAAAACACCTTATATTCTCTTGATATTGATCACTTCAGACTTATAGCTTCACAAAAAATAATATTGTCATTAGAAAATTGGAGATGAGAAATGTTTATCCCATTATATCCCGCACTAACCCTGTCGGTGATTAGAATGCGGTCACTAATATCGCCCAAGATCAACCACGAATGCACAAATCACGGAATGATTATGAAGAAGAAAGAAAAACAAGCTATCACACGATCACACACAAGATTTACATGGTTCGACAAGGCGTGCCTATGTCCACGGGATCACACTTCACTATACTGATTGGAGGATTACATGATGAAAGGTGTTCTTGATGTTTCTCTGTGTCTCACAGGATAAAACATAACATTAAACCGCTAATGAAAAGCCTCTTAAGGTTAAAACATAACCCTAGCCACTACACTAAAAAACTATTCTGCAACGGGTTTGCTTGAGTGGACCCCTAACCGCTCGAGCAGTCACTAACCCGAGAATTCCTAGCATACAATCCCGCTCAAGCTGACTACTGATCGCTCGAGCTGTCCCTAACCCGAAACCACCACGTACTAGCCCACTCGAACGGACCCTTAGCCGCTCGAGCGGTCAACCCAGAACTATGGTTTTTTCTTTACCACTCAACAATTCTCCCACTTGAAGTAAAACCACACCAAACCCTGAGAAAACCCCAATACAACACCAATTACCTTGAATCAACCAATAAACTTGAACAACCCTGCGTGACCCATCTTCTGTCTTCTAACCCTGAAGACCAACTGAAACCGAGCACATCTTCAGTTTGTTAGTGTTGACACCTTTCGTCAACATGCCGGCTGGATTCTTTACCCCGCTAATCTTCTCAAGATGCAACTGATCGTTGTCCAGTAGAGAGCGAATAAAGTGATACCGCAGCTGTATGTGCTTCGTCTTGGAGTGGAATGCTAGATTTTTTGCTAGAAAAATGCCACTATGACTGTCACTGAAAAGTGTACTAACAGGTTTCGCACCATATGAGACCTTACTCATGTGCTCCTGCTCCTATTCTGTCTTCGGAGGCTGATCCTTAGTTAGCCTGAAATGACTAGCTAAAGGCATACTAACAGGTTTCGCACCATCCATGTTGAACCTGCTCAGCACCTTCTTCACATACTCTGCCTGAGATAGTCTCACGGTCACTTCAGTTCTGTCTCTGACTATTCTCATCCCAAGGATTTGCTTTGTAGCACCCAAATCCTTCATTGCAAACTGCTTTGATAGCTGCTTCTTTAACTTATTAATCTCTTCGATACATGGCCCGACAATGAGCATATCATTCACGTACATCAATAGGATGATATATGAGCTATCAAAACTCTTCACATAATAGCAATGATCTGCCTCTAACTTGGTGAACCCGGTACGCTGCATGAAGCTGTCAAACTTCTTGTACCACTGCCTTGGAGCTTGTCTCAGACCGTACGAGCTCTTCTTCAATTTGCAAACCATGTCTTCCTTTCCTTTCACTGCAAATCCCTCAGGCTGGCGTATATAAATGTCTTCTTCCAATTTTCCGTAAAGAAATGCAATCTTAACTTCTAATTGCTGCAGAAACAGATCCTCTGCAGCTACAATTCCCAGCACTGTTCTAATCGTTGTCAATTTCACAACTGGGGAGAAGATTTTAGTGAAGTTAACTCCTTCCTTCTACTGGAATCCCTTAACAACCAACCTTTCCTTGTAGCACCTGCTGCTATCAAGTTCTTCCTTCATTCTGTATACCCACTTGTTGTGCAAAGTCTTCTTTCCAGTTGGTAATCTAGTCAGCTCCCATGTCGGGTTTGTTAGCAAGGAATCCATCTCATTCTTCATCGCTAACTCCCACTTCATCGAACTATTGGTCTACAAGGATTTTGCATAACTTTTTGGCTCACCACTATCAGTGAGCAGAATGTAGAACGGGGACAGTGAAAATCATTATGGCAATCTGATGCTCTTGGAAAATCTCCTGACTGCTGTCACTGGTGTACTTTGTTCCACCTGTAGATTCACATTCTTTTTGTCTTCGTCATCCCCATTTTGTTTGGCCTCCTCATAAATGTCATCCAAGTTAATGAACTCGGATTTCTTCATCTCTAGCAATGCACTATCTGTCTCTGCCTTTAACCTATCTTTGTGCAACACCTGTTCATTAAACATTGCATTTTTTCTTCTGATAATTTTCTGACTTTTGTCATCCCAAAAACGATAACGAAACTCGTTATCACCATAACCAATAAAATAACAGACTTTAGATTTAGATTGCAACTTACTCCTAGCATCAGCATCTATGTGAACATATGAAGAGCAGCCAAAAACTTTTAGAAAAGACAAATTTACCTCTTTTCTGCTCCATACCTCCTCTCGAATTCTGAATCCCAATGTCACGAAATACCGTGAGCCTCCAAGAGATGCAACTAGGGAAGGTCCCCATAGATCTGTGCGTACCAACTCTAACCTATCTGGCTTTGGTGTCCTGCTGCCTTTCAGAAAACTGACCTTCCTTTGCTTTCCAAAAATGCAACCCTCACACAAATCAAACTCTACAGACTTCAAACCCAGCAACTTTCCCTTTGACTACAGAATTTTCATCCCTTTCTCGCTCATGTGCCCCAGCCTCTGATGCCACAAGCTTGTGTCTGATCCACTGTCTGCCAGTGCCATGTGTCCCTTGTACTCGTAGTCATGTACAGGGTACTTATCTTTATTCTCGAGCCACTACCATGACTCCCTTGGTGTCTTTCCACGTGCCACCAACAAAAGTCACTGAATAACCTTCTGCGTCAAGTTGTCCAACTGAAATCAAATTTCTCATAAGCTTAGGTATGTGTCGTACCTTTTGTATCTTCAACACTGACCCATTTGGCACTCTGATTCTGATGTCGCCTGTACCCACGATGTCTAAAGCCTCCCCATCTGCTAAATATACCTTGCCGAAATCACTGGCAACATAATTTTCCATAATCTCCTGGTGTGCCGTCGTGTGAAAAGATGCTCCGGAATCCAACACTCAAGAATTAATAGGGTTGTCCATTGATATGAGTAGAGCGTCTTGAACATTCTCTGCCACAACATTGGCGGACTCACCGTCAGCCTTCTTCTTCTGCTCCCTACAGTTCTTTTTGATATGATCAGTCTTGCCACAAGCCCAGCATTCGGCTTGCCATCCTGACCTGGACTTGCTTCTATCTCTTCTGGACTTAGAGCTGCCCTTGTTCTGATTTCTGTCATTACCTCTACCCCGTGCTTCAACATTCAAATTTGTATCAACATTCGACCCTAAATTAGATACCTCACCCGAATCCCTCCAGCGAACTTCTTCGCTTAAAATCAAATCCCTGACATCGTCATACTTCAGCTTATTCTTATTGGTAGAGTTACTCATTGCCGTTCTCATAGCTTCCCAACTATTTGGCAGCGAAGCTAACACAATCAAGGCCCCGACTTCATCATCAAAATTGATATCTACTGAAGACAACTGGTTCGTGATAGTATTAAATTCGTTCAGATGTTATGCAACGGGTGTACCTTCGGCCATCTTTAGATTAAACAACTTTTTCATAAGATGTACATTGTTGTTTGCTAACGACGTCTCATACATACTTGATAGTGCCGCAATCATGTCTGATGTTGTCTTTTTTTTATTACGTTGTGTGCCATTGACCAGGACAACATCAATCGAATAACCTCCAGCACCTGTCTGTCAAGTAGAGCCCAATTCTCATTCTTCATGCCCTCTGGTTTAGATCCCAAGAGCGGCAAGTGTAGGTTCTTGCCTTACAGATAGTTTTCTATCTGCGTTCTCTAATATCCAAAGTCCGAACCGTTAAACTTCTCGATTCCTGTTGATCTTCCTTCTCCTGCCATGTGTATTCGTCAATCTCCTAACCTGAAGCTCTTATACCAGTTGTTGGGGATTAGAATGCGACACTAATCCCGCCAAAAATCAACCACGAATGCACAAATCACGAAATGATTATGAAGAAGAAAGAAAAACAAGCTATCACACGATCACACACAAGATTTATGTAGTTCGGCAAGGCGTGCCTACGTCCACGGGATTACACTTCACTATATTGATTGGAGGATTACAAGATGAAAGGTGTTCTTAATGTTTCTCTCTATCTCACAGGCTAAAACATAACATTACACCCCTAATGAAAATCCCCTTAGAGTTAAAACAAAACTCTAGCCGCCGCACTAAAAAACTGTTCTGCGACGGGTCCACTCAAGCGAACCCCTAACCGCTCGAGCGGTCACTAACCCGAGACTTCCTGGCATACAATCCTGCTTGAGCTAACTACTGATCGCTCGAGCTGTCCCTAACCCGAGACCACCCCGTGCTAGCCTGCTCAAGCAAACCCCTGGCAATTCGAGCGGTCAACCCAGAACTGTGATTTTTTCTTCACCACTCAACAAACCTCTTTAATAATACTCAACTCTTTTGCTTTCTTAAGAAGTAGGTTGTAACCTTCAGCTACAATAATGAATAAAAAAGGAGATAATGGATCTCCTTGTCTCAACCCCTTTTGCATATGAAACTCCTTTGTCGGTGAACCATTAACAAGGATAGACAAGGAAGCTGTAGTCGAACATTCTCTTAACCAATCCCTCCACTTTTACCCATAGCCCAATTTATTCAGCATATCAAATAGATAATTCTAATTCATATTGTCGAATGCTTTCTCAAAATTCAATTTCAAAATTAAACCGCTCTCTTTCTTAGTTTTCCAACTATTAATTATCTCATTAGCACTCAAAACACCATCGTGTATATTATGCCCGCCAAGAAATGCTGCTTGAACTTCCCCAATTAAAAAGGGAACAACTCTCTTGAATATCTCAGCCAGGACATTTTCCAAAAGCTTGTAGATATTGCCAATTAAACTGAATGGCCTATAATCATCCATCGAGATTGAATTATTAAATTTCAGAATAAGAGAAACAAAAGCCGAGTTTACTCCTTTAACCAGTTTACCATTGGCATGAAACTCCTTGAAAAATTACAGAATATCAGTTTTAAAAAATGTTCATCCAAGTTTGAAGAACGTCAAATTGAAACCATCCAAACCAGGAGCTTTGTTTCCATTAGAACCTTTAATAACTTCCAAAATCTCCTTCTCTGAAAACTTTTCCACTAAAGTATTAAAATTCAGAGAGTTAGTGCCTATCCTCCATTCCTCTGAAAATGCTGCCCTGTTCTCCCAATTTTTCTCAAACCTTTTACAAAAAAACCTAAAAATTTCAGCTTTAACATTGAGTGGATCTTTAACAGTTTCGCCATTTATAACAATAGCTTTCAACAAATTGCTTCTCGATCTCCATTTTGTAATCGGATGGAAATTTCTGGTATTTTTATCGCCCTTTAAACCACAATCACGTCTAGACTTTTGTAACCAAGTCCATTCCACTATTTTACTCAGTGGCCACATTTCAGCATTTAAATTTTGCTGTTTCTTCCTATCCTCCTCCATCAGCAATCATTCTTCAGTGAGCAAATCTAACGAATTCAGTTGCTCTTCCACCTGCTTTAACTTTTCCTCCACATTCTCAAAAACTGATCTTGACCATTCTTTTAATATCAACTTTAGCTGTTGTAGTTTTATTAGAAGTATCAAACCAAACCAACTAGTAACATTATAGTCCCCCAGGTCTTTTCAATAGTTGGAAGAAAATTTGGATGCAATGTCCAAGGCTCCAAGCAATAAAAAATTGAAAAGGTTTTGGCCCCAACCTCATAGATCTTCTTTCAACAAAAATGGACGGTGATCCAAAAATAATCTTAGACAAACACAGTTTAAAATTAAATCCAACTATCCACTCCAGGTGCTGCAAAAATCTATCCAACTTACTCAATCTCTCCTCCATTTGCGAATTTGACCAAGTAAATCTTCTCTCTAGCATAAGAAGTTCCGTAAATTCCAAATTCTCAATAAATTGATTAAAATTTATCATACCCCTATCTCTTCGAGAACACCCTTGTCTTTCCCCATATTACAAATTTCATTAGAATCTCCCCCTAACAACCAAGGATAAAAAAAATCAAATTTCAGACTTATCAATACATCCCATAGCTTCCTCCTTTTCGATATGTTGTTTTGAGCATAAACATTTCCCAGAGTGCAACGAAAGTTTGATTGAAACACACCTGACATTATAATAAAGTTTATTCCACAACACATCCTTTCCATACTAAATTTATCAGCATCCCATAACATCAACAATCCACCTGCATTGTCAACTACATCTACTTGCGTAAACTCAACATCTGATGCCCTCCATATGGACTGTACAAATATTCTTGACGTCAAACCACACTTTGTTTCTTGAAACATAACAAAATCAACATTATTTTGAGCTAAGCTTCTTCAAATGCCCCTTTTGTTCTCCCCTCCCCAAGCCTCCAACATTCCAAGATAGAATCTTCATAAAAATTGCTATAAAAACATTCCATGTTACCTTCCATCAAAATTTTAGATATATTATTCATCTTCCCTCTCTCTCAATCTCTCTACCTATTTGTTAGTCTTTGAAATCCAACAAACTTGTATCACAGCTACTACATTTTTGGGAGATTTGATCGAGTATGATATATGTTGAGTATGAAAAAATCACCTATGTGGTTTTATAGTGAGAAGTTGATATTCTCTAATTATTAGAGAATGGGAACTATTCTCTTTCACTACTTGAAAGATTGTGATTTACATGATGTAGTTGAAAAGAGCAAAGTAGAGGCTTGCTTACGAGAATTCAAGAAAAAAAGAGAACAAGGCACTAGAAGTTCTCAAGAAGACAATATATTCAGAGATCTGGAAGCATATCAGTGAGGTAAGATCTCCAAGTAGTGTTTGGAAGATGCTTGATTATATTGCCTCCAATTGTGGTGGGGAGGTTTTGCCCATCGAGTATTGGGCTCAATGCTTTGAAGTAGATGAGTTTGTAAAAGAAGAGTGTTATTTTGAAAATACACCAATAGAGGGTGTGGAGGAATATCATCACACTAAAATAAAAGAATTTAAAAAGAGTGAAGTTGAAAGAGAATTTGAAGAAAATCATTGTACCATTGTGAATTATGGAGAAGAATATCATGTTGACAAAGAAAAGGAAGTCAAAGACATACAAATTGAAGACCTTGAGAAAGTGGAAAAGAAAGATGCAAAGGAGCAAAGTTTAGAACACGAGGAGGCCACATTAGAAATCAAATTTTTTGAATGAAGGAATTTTTGAAAAAATAAGAGAGGAAAACATAGTGGAGGAAACTATGAAAGAGATTACAAATTAAAGGAAAGGTTAATAGCGATTATGAGTTAATCCCCGATACGTTTTAGCATTTTATGCCAAATGAAGAAATTTTCATTGCTTTATATTCAGTGAACAAAAGAGAAGTAATGAATCTTTTCAAAGTTAAGAATGCTAAAGCTGAATCACTTGAACTCATCATAAAATATTGGGTAAAATATCATTACCTCCTCTAAGGTACTGGTTAACTATCAGAAATTACATATTCCTCCTTGTTCATTAATGGCGTTAATGGAAAATATTAAATGACTTTTATACCCTTAAATCCTTCAACCAATACCACCAAAACCAAAACCACCACCCATGACCACCAAAACCACCACTCAAAAACCACCCACTAGCAACCACCACCCTAAATCACCAAAAATCACCCATAAACTACCAAACCACCACCGCCCCAAACTCACCAAAACCACCACCGATAAACAGTGGCAATGTTAGCGGCACGGGCAATAGGACGAGCTTGAGGAGGCGACGACCATAATGTTATTGTCGGTGTTTGTGTGCGAGAGAGAGAGAGAGAGAGAGGAAGAACCCAAATATGGCTAGATCTAGCATTTATGTTATTGTCGGCGTTTGTTGTTGTCATCGCCGCTTCTTCCACCCTCCCCATCATCTTCTACATTCACGGCAATGGCTTCTATTTTGGCTCCCGGACATGGCCTCACGTGTATATGGTTGCCAAATGAAGCCTAAAGGATTGCCAAAAAAAGAATTAGAAGAGAGGAAGAACCCAGATCTAGCTAGATCTAAAATTAGAGAAGGGAGCACTAAAGAAATGCCAAAAAAACAATTGGAGGAGAGGAAGAACCAAGATTCTTTAGTGCTAATCATTAGTTTAGTAATCAAGTTGTGAGATTGAGGAGTTGTGTTAGGTTTTGTGTCTCGAATTTCGGGATATTCCCGTTCGGACGGGCGTCTAGCTACTAATTAATTTAGTGCTGCCTGTTTTGGCACGTTCCTAGATCTGCTATAATTTGTTTTGGTTTCCTTTATTGTTATCCTTGGTGGGAAAGAATAGCCTAAATTACTACTTTTCTATTAATGGTTTATTCTCCTACCAGAATTAGAAGTTATCTACTAGTATAAATTTAGGTATTCATGAGAATTGTAGAACATATGAGAGAACGTCTAATACACAATGTGAGATTTAGTTTTAGAGATAAAAAAGTGTAGATAGGCGTTGAGAGAGGCCTAGTTTGAGGCCACATATATATTGTGAGGTAGAGAGTGATCATTGTAATTCATATTCGATAATAGTGTATTATTTCTTCTCTCCTATTGAAGTAGGCAGCCAGTCGAACCGATACATACTTGCGTTCTTGGTTGTTCCTATTTCTTTTGTGATTGTTATTGTGGATGGAAGCTTACATGGGGTTTTATTTGGTTTTCCAAATTAGTTTATCTTAATCTTTGGGAATTTGTGCCTAAAAATCCCTACAAATAGAATTAAAGGTGATGGTTGTTGAAGATCTAAGGTCATGGTGAAAGATCAGAGTTATAGTTATTGGCTTAATCATAAGTTGCAGTAAAGATAATGAACATCAAGTACGGAGTTAAAAAATTCAATGGTAAGAATAACTTCTCCCTGTGGTAGAGGCAGATGAAGGATTTGTTGATACAGCAATGAGTATCCAAGGCATTACTCGGCAAGGCAAAGAAGCCAGAGAAGATGGCTGATGACGATTGGAATGATCTTGATTGCAAGGCCGCGAGTTCGATTATGTTGAATCTGGGAGATGAGATTATTCATAATGTGCTCGATGTAGAGACAACACTTGAGATCTGGTAGAAGCTAGAAGATCTCTACATAAAGAAGAATCTGGTCAATAAGTTGTACGTGAAGAAACAAATGTACGGACTGTAGATGACGGAAGATATAGAGTTATTGGAACATCTCAATACGTATAATATGCTCATTACATAGTTCTCAATGTTTAGAATGAAGGTTGCTGATAAGGATAAGGCGATCCTTGTCTTGGCATCACTTTCGACATCTTACGATCATCTGGCGATAACATTGATGTATGAGAAGGATACTCTAGAGCTTAAAGAGGTTACTGGGGCTCTTTTGTCACATGAGAAGATGAGGAGGGACAATGAATCTAATGCAGAAGGTGCACTTATGGCTAAGTCTGAGTCAAGTAGGGGAAAGAGCAGATCTAGTGAGTAGGGTTCCAACAACAATAGATCTCGATCTAAGTTATGTGCAAGAAAAGATGCGGAGTGCTTCTATTGTTACAAAATTGGTCATTACAAGAGCCAATGTTAAGAATTGAAGTAACATATGGAGGAAAAGAAGGGTAAAGCGCATGTAGAAACTGCCAGTTTTGTTAAAGATTCGTCAGACGGTGAGGCAGGTGCTGAATTACTCTTAGTTTTCTCATATTTTAATTTTTTTTCAAAGTCATGGATATTAGATTTATGATGCTCATACCATATGTGTCCATTTAGAGAATGGTTTGACTTGTATAAGTCTTGTAACGGGGATACAGTTCTAATGGGGAATGACTCAATGTGCTAGGCCATTGGAACAGATACAGTGAAAATTAGAATGTTTGATGGAGTTGTAAACACTTTAGGAATGTCAAACATGTTCCATGGTTAAAGAAGAATTTTGTTTCTTTGGAAACATTGGATTCTTTGGGTTATGGGTTCGCAGCAAAGGGTGGAATAATGAAGATCAGTAGAGGACCTTTAGTTATCATGAAATGGCAAAAGGTGAATGGTCTCTACAGATTGGTAGGGGATACGGTGGAGTTACAACTACCACACAGACAGAGTCCAGCAGGGATGGCACGAGACACAAATATTTGTGGCTTGATCAGGTTGATAAGTAGAGTATGTCAGAAAGTCAGAAGAAAAATACAACGGTCAATATAGAGTTCAGTTAGACCAATTCACCCAGAAAACAGGTGATAGTGGTTCAAGTCAATAGCAGCGAGGACAGTCAAGTGGAGAACCTTTGTCTTACAAGAAAGCTACAGGCAGCACATGGATAGTTCATGGGCAAGTAGCAGTGTTAGAGAATGTGAAGTCTTCACAGAAGACTGAGAAGTTGGAGTTTGGAAAACTGTCAAAAAACGAGAAGTATGTTGATTGCAAGAGGGTCAAGTTCAAGTGTGACTTGGATTTGTCCAAGTTCATTCCGATTGATAATCAGAGAGGGTGGAGCACCCACACCCGTGAAAGGGGTGCGGGTCGAGGCGACTAACAGCTTTTCAAGACGATTCATAAATTCGAGCCAAGGTGGAAATTGTAGAGTTTTATGTCTCGAATTTTGGGATAATCCCATTCGGACGACCGTTCGACTGCTAATTATTTTACGGCTGCATGTTTTGGCCCGTTCCTAATTATGCTACTATTTTTTTTAGTTTCCTTTATTGTTATCCTTGGTGGGAAAAAATAGCCTAAATTGTCACATCCTCTCTACAGGTTTCAAAAATCGATGTGATTTATAGCAATCAAAAGAGTAATTATATTAATCAATCTCAAATTATTTATTTGTAGGAACCAACGTAACTGCACATGCTACGGATACATTATCTTGTATACCTAACCCGGCGTATACTTTACAAAAACTTCATATTTTTTGTCTTTTTACTAAAAGATTAAAACAAAGCCACAATTGACTACGAGTCCGGGACTATGAACTTGACGACTGTGGTGGACCAACTCTAGCCATTTCTGCAACCTGCAACCACAAAGGTTACAGGAGAGTGCACTTAGTATTATGATGAACAAGAGAAAAAACAGTCATTTCATTCAAAATATCATACTTTTCATAAGAGATATAAAAAAAATACTGCATTTACTCGTCACAAAAATCTCATAAATAACATTCTCAGCCTTTTTCAAATGTATCTTGCTCAAACTTTTCAAAAGTGTCTTTCGGGCTCAACAGCCACGAGTCATTAAATTCACTGTCACATAATTTAAAAGTAAAGTTCTTGGCATAACCGCCACAATTCAAATTGAAACTGTCTTATTCACAATCCATATCCAACAATGACCAAGTAGCCGTCCACCTCACGACCGGGAGTTCCGACGGTACCGTAACCTACTTTCTCAATACACAGATAGCAACATGATGGAATGAGAGCCACTCTCCACCAAGCACGAGTGGTATGTGCTGTCAGAGACTTAGCCCGCAAAGCCTTTAAGGTAAAAACCCCCGCTCAACGGGAAACCTTCCCCATAGGGAGAACTAACACCCATAATTGGGGAACCTCTCCTAACGGGATATAAAGGGCCGAAAAATCTTGTAACTTGGCACTTTGGAACAGTATCACATTATCAAAAACTTTCATTTCACATGCTCATGCTTTGTAAAAAGTGTAGATAATATATTTAGAAATGTCATGGCATTTGAATAAAAGATCATGCTATCACAATTTTTCATACTTCAAAACATAGATATAAAGTAAATTTAAAGAATAATTCATGCATTTTTGTTCAAAATAATACTTAAGCACTCTCACATTGACTTAGGCGTGACAAAACTCTCTTCTTGTTCTTGATCCCAAAATTTCTAATTCTCTGGTGACAAGATCTCTTGGCCCAGCAAGAAATTACATCTATACGTAAGTGTGGAATACTAATTTTCGTGTGTAACTTAGATAAAGGTTTTATTTACTTAATAAATCTTATTTATCTTTAAACCCTTGTTAATTACTAGTATATTATTTTAATTTTAAGATACTTTATTAAAATCTAATTTCATAAAGAACTTAGGCTTTTAGATGTAACCACTTAAATTTACAATATGTAAAACTATTAATTTTTTAAAAATATGTATGAATTCAAGACACCTTGTTTGGTTATATTTTAATTTATTTAGAAGACTTTTTATTATAAGTCTTTTTAAGTGAACAAAGAAAATAATAAAAGTTAACCGAATAGTTAAAATACAAAATTGGAGCTTAGTTTAAAGCGACACTTAAACATAAATTTTAAGAATAGTCATAATCAGGAAATAACCTTTTATCTCATTTTAAAAAGAAGATTTTTATTTTTATTTTAAAATTCTTATTAATTCTTAAAATTTTGTTTATTTTTCTGAAAAACTTAATTGTAATATTTAAACTTTCTGATTAAATTAATTATAAGAATTCATGAAGGTAAACAATTAATTAAATAATAAGCTAGTTAAAACAATTAACGAGCAAACAACGCCGCCAGCTCTCCGACCATCACCGCCGGCAGCCATC
>JAOTRH010322957.1:0-17009 GCA_034768845.1 Heliamphora exappendiculata
CGACATACCCGGGGAACGGGGTGTCACAGAAGCCGCCTTAGAACTAGGGACAAGAAAGTTGGAGGTCATAGGAGACTCGGCTATGGTCGTATCCCAGGCAAAGGGAGAGTAGAAGGTCAAAGAAGAAAAACTAGTTTAGTATCATCGAGAACTCAAGCTAATGATCTCCTACTTTGAAAGTTTAATATTCATTCATGTGCCAAGACCACAGAACAAATTCACCAATGCCTTGGCTACTCTAGCATCAATGACAGATATACCATCCAGGATAAAAATGAGGCCCTTGGAAATTCAGACAGAAGGATGTACCTGTAATCAACAACATCACTATAACCTAAGAAACCAATGAAGGGTTACCATGGTATCATGACATCTGAAAATTCATCGAGAAGAGAGAATATCTGAGCCAAGCCAGTAAGAAGGACTAGAGAGCTATTATGAGACTCGCCGCACTGTTCATAATCTTTGGGGAAAAACTGTACAAAAGAGGATATCTAGGAGTTAATAAACTACGCGGACACGAGGTGATGAGAGAAATTCATAGAGTTTACAGACCTCACATGAGCAGGATGATGCTAGCTAAAAAGATCCTACCCCAAAGATACTTCTGAATGACCATGGAAGCAAATTGCCATCAGTTTGTCTGAAGATGTCAAAAGTGCCAAATCCACGCAAATCTCATGCATGTACCACCATCTCAATTGTATAAAATGACCTCGCCCTAGCCATTCTCTGTTTGGGGAATCAACATCATAGGGAAAGTTACACCTAAGGCATCAAATGGGCACGAGTTTAATCTCATGGTAATTGATTATTTCACGAAGTGGGTCGAAACTACCTCCTACTCCGTTCTAAAGGCTGTCCAAGTAGATAAGTTCATCAAAGAGAATCTCATTTGCTAGTACAGAGTTTTGCACGAGATAATTTTTGAGAACGGTTTTCACTTTCAGGGAGAAATTTTAGATATATTAGAGGAATACCGAATTGTTAGTCACAAATCCTCACCATACAAACCACATATTGGAGGCAAAACTGCCAAGATCATTATTTTTGTAAACGAGTTTCGATAAAAATAATTGGATGGATAATTGTCGAAACGGGCTCCAGATAAAACTTTTGATGTTGAACGATCAAAATAAAATTCGTACCACCACAGTTAATTTAGAAGAATACCTTTTGGTCAATTCTCCAACTACAATTTTGATTCTGAGTTGAAGCCCCTGTCAGACCTTTCACTATATTCCCTTATGCAATTCTCGAACGTAGTGTGAGTTATGATCTTTCGAGAACTCGTACCGGCAGAACCTGGTCAACTTTAGTCTTGAAGACAAGTTATAAATTTGGTTAAGCTTACTTGCATATGTATAGGGCTATAGTAGGGACCTATGGAGAAATTATGTCGAAAACTTCTAGTATAATCTAGATACATATCCAGCAATTTTTGTAATTAAGCAAACCACTCAGCGGTATCTATAATTATGAAAACATTGCAGGGATTTTTGCAATTTTCATAAAATGCTAAATTACAGTTCACACCACTAAAAAATTGTAAGTGCACTCTAAGCAATAATCTCAAGACCTTCTTGCATTGAGGTCCTGTATTAAATACTTAACTCACCTCCCCACGTCAAGATTCTTAATACCCGCTAATTAAATTTAATTACTAACAATTTAATTTAATTGGCATCTTTGAAACTCCTTAAGCCCTTCTGCTTAACTTATTTGACCGCCGAATAATCAAATCCACTTGTAGGGTTGGTTCGATAGAAACTTGTAAGCTTCCTTAAGGGGGTATCGTCAATCCCGATAATTTGATACGTGAATTCTGTTAATAATTAATATTTACCATACAAATAATACTAGTATCCAACTTACCAGAAATATTGATTCATATAAGATCGCACCCTCTAATGAATCAAAATAATGAATATTAAATATATGCAAATTAATAATTATTTCAGAATAAAGAGTATAAGCACATTTTATAATAACCTTAGGGTGTAAATTAATACATATAGTCAGTAAAAAATTAATTATCCTAATGTGTCCCGTTCAATACACACAAAGTGTATTAGCACAGAGAGTAGAAACAATAGACGACGCTATTATCTTTTCTCCGTAACCAAGACAGGCCTGAACAATAGGCGACGCTATTATCTATTCTCCGTAACCAAGACAGGCCTACTAAAACTCTGTGCTACAGTTGTACTGATGGTATGTTCATTTTCATCTAAACTGTGAACAAATACTTATATTCTGCAAGAACCTAAAATCTAATTTTATGTGTGCAAGCCGTATTCTCTACACCAAATTAAATACTATATACAATAAAGGACATTTATGCATAATATTAAAGAAATAATATGACGTACATTGCTCATTAAGATTATCATAAAATGGAGAAATTAATTTTATTAAAATAAAAATAAATACTAAAAATATTATTTTCAATATACAATACTAACAATCTTCCACTTATACTCAAAACCATACTACCATACATATGACTCCCATGCCCTCTACATGACTATCAAAAGTCTTAGCCGGTAAGCTCTTTGTAAAAGGATATGCAAGATTGTCTCTTGATGTAATCTCAGTCACAACATCACTCTTCTGTACAATTTCTTGTATCAGGTGATACTTACGCTCAATATGCTTTCCTTTCTTGTGGACTCTTAGTTCCTTCGAGTTTACAACCACTCCGCTATTATCACAATAATGTGTAATAGCCAACTGAACTAAAGGGATCATGTGCAAATCCAACGGGAAGTTTTTGAGCCAAATGGCCTTTTGGCTGCTTTAGAAGCTACCACGTACTCAGTCTCCATGGTGAAATCAGCAATGTAGGACTGCTATATACTTCTCTAACTAATAGCTCCACCTTATAAGGTAAACACACATCCAAAGGTAGACTTACGAAAATCTTTGTCTGACTGAAAATCTGAGTCTGTGTACCCTAAAGGTACTAGACTGTCTGCCTAGTAAACCAATATATAATCCTTAGTCCTTTTTAGGTACTTGATTGTTTACTTTACCGCAGTCCAATGCTCCTGCCCTAGGTTAAACTGATATCTGCTAACCATGCCAACGGCAAAGCAAATGTCAAGTCTAGTGCAAAGCATAACATACACTAGGCTTTTCACTGTCGACGTATAAGGAACCACCTTCATCTTCTCTATCTCATCAAATGTCTTAGGACACTCCACCTTTATCTTCTCTATCTCATCAAATGTCTTAGGACACTAATCCTTGAATAGAGTATTCAATGCCTAAAAAGAGAGAAACCCTTTTGTAGAATCCTGTATGCTAAAACGAGTAAGGATATCATCGACATACTTTGCTTGTGATAAGCCCAACATCTTTTTTTTTCGATTTTGCACAAGCTTGATCCCAAGAATGTGACTGGCTACTCCTAAGTTCTTCATATCAAACTGCCCAGATAATCATACTTTTATGGTAGATAATGCCCCTACATCGTTTTCAATGAGCAAGATATCGTCTATATAAAGTACTACAAAGATTGCCACACTTCCATCACGCTTCTTGTACACACAGGACTCATCTGGACTCTGATGAAAATCGTATGATTTTATAGCTTGCTCAAACCGAGTATTCTAAGACCTCGATGCCTGCTTAAGTCCATAAATGGATCTCTTAAGCTTGCACAACATGTGCTCCTGGTCCTTTATTATAAAATTGTTTGGTTGTACTATATAGATACACTCGTTAAGACTTCCGTTAAGAAATGCTGTCTTGACATCCATTTGCCAGATTTTATAATCAAAATGAGCAATAATTGACAAAAAAATTCGGATAGAATTATGCATGGCTACTGGCAAAAAGGTTTTTTCATAATCGATCCATTTTCGAGTGAACCCTTTTACAATAAGCCTAGCTTTGAAAGTTTTAACCTTTCCATCTGCTCTTCTTTTTCTCTTGTAGATCCACTTGCATCTAATGGGTTTTATTCCTTCGGGAGGTTCTACAAGTTTCCAGACCTGATTGGAATACATAGATTTCATCTCTAATTTTGTAGCCTTTTGCTAAATATCTGTATCTTTGTCTTCAAGTGCTTTATTGTAATTACAGGGTTCAAAATCTAGTTTTACTGGGATTTTTTCAAAAGACTCTCCCAATAACATATACCGATCAGGTTAATGAACAATCCTCCCACTATGACGAGGTACTACATGTGTCTGTCTACTAGTAGTAACATGCTGTGCAAAATTTGAACCTTGTGCACTATCACCCTGTTTATGATTTGCACCTGTGCTGATAATCTTCCCATTACGACGAGGTAATAGGATATCAGTGACTTGTAGCTTCTCTTCTGTTCTGTTGGTACTTTCACTCATTTCTTTTAGAACATTATTACTTTTGGGCCTATGATCCATGATATAATCCTATTTCAAGAATTGGGTATTGGTGCTAACAATGACCTTTTGATCAATTGGATTATAAAATAGACCACACTTCGTTCCCTAGGGATTCCCCACAAAAAAATAGACTTCTATCTTCGATTCTAACTTACTACGTTCCCTTTCAGCACATGTGTAGGACACTCCCAAATTCGAATGTGTTTCAGACTAAGCGTATGCTTGGTTCACAATTATGTGGAAGTAGAAGGTACTAAATTAAAAGGTACCAAGTTCAGAATGTAAGCTGTTGTCTCTAATGAGATTTCCCAAAATGAATCGGGTAGACCTGAATAACTTATCATTGACCTTATCATCTCCATAAGAGTCCTATTCATTTATTCTGCTACACCATTCTGCTGTGGAATGCCAAGTGCAGTCAACTGGGATATAATTCCTTCTGATGACAAGTAGTCCCAAAACTCTTCAAAAGGGTGTCCCCACCACGGTCGAATAGTAGTAATTTGATTCTTTTACCCACATGCTTCTCCTCTTCCGCCTTGAATTCTTTGAATTTTTCAAAATATTTAGACTTACAGTGCATCAAGTAAATGTATCCATACCTTGAGTAGTCATTAATGAAGCTGACGAAGTACTCAAGTCCACCTCTAGTCTGGATTGTTAAAGAACCACACGCATTAGAATGAACCAGTTCTAACAGTTCTTTAGCTCAATAGCCTTTGGCAAAAAATGGCCTTTTGGTCATCTTACCCTCTAAGCAGGATACAGAGATTGGAAGTGCCTCCAATTCCAATGAACTCAAAGGTTCATCTTCTACCTGTCTGTTTATCTTTTTTAGATTAATATGACCTAATCTTAAGTGCCAAAGAAACGTTTAGTTCATCAAAGAAGGAAACTTTCTCTTATATGAAAAATTAGATGTGTTATTTAAATCAGTTAGTTGTAGTGTAGGAAAGATAAGAGGTACGACATACAGATCATCCACCATTGTAATAGAACAAATAAAATATTTATTTTTCTTCACAACCACAGAGTCATCAAAATGAACAGAATATTTATCCTTTATAAAATTAGAAATTGAAATTAAATTTCTTCTAATTGAAGGTACATAAAGATAATCATTTAAAAATAGTATCCTATCTCTACTAAAGCTGAGAGTGATATCTCCTACTGCAATTGTTCCCACCCTTGTATTGTTGCCAATATATAGGTAAATCTCCCCATCACTAAGTTATCAAATTTCTTGGAACCCCTACAATGAATTGTAGACATGATTAGTAGCTCCCATATTTACAGACCAGATACCAGTAAATAACACCGCTAAACATGTTTTAACCACCAGTGAATAGAAATTACCCTATTTGTTCAGCTTATTGTGAAAAATTGGATACTGCTTTTTCCAATGCCCAAACAGGTTACATTAAAATATGTGAGCATTTACATATTTAAATACTAATAATATTATCACGACAGATTTTCAGAACATAATCATTTTCTAAATATTATCACATTTACAACTTCAAAAATGGGAATACTTTTATGATTATTGTTTTTATTTTTAAAAAAGGATAACATTAATATCATATTATCCATTTTATATGAAGTCAACATTACTAAAACATGCAATTTTTAAAATTTTTGCGTCATTAACAATAAAAATCCCTTTATATAATAATAGAATGGAACATTTATCATTTTTTTAAAATAATAATAATAATACCATAATAGAACATTTTATTTTAGAGAAGTTTAAACATTACTATAATGAAATAAATAATTTCATTTTGAAAGATCGTGACAATGATAAAAATTATAATATTACTATAATAAAACAAATCATTTTACTTCGGTAATGGTACATTCATATTAGGAAGGGTAGTTTAGTTGTAGGCCAAGTATAAGGAGTTGTTGGGCTCTGTTTGGTTAGCGCGAGATGAATACCAAATAAGAAATAGGATAATTTGGGATATTCGCCTTAGAATAAGACTTTTTGGGTTAGAAGTTTTGAATTGGGACTTAACTATAAGTAATTCATAAAAAAGGAACTTGGAGCTAAATCACCCAATAAAATTCAATAAATGAATAATTTTTTCTTTAGCTTTTCAGCTAAAATAGTGATTAAAGGTATTTAATTATTTTATTTTTTGTTACACATTTTTTGAAAAATAATAATTTATTTAGATTAAATATTTTTTTATTGAATTAATTTAAAATCCATAATTAATTTTTACGTTTTCCCAATATATTCGATTTTATAAAAAAATCATCTTAAACTTGATATTTTGTAAAAAATAAAATATCTAAAGTTTTTTCATTCAATTGAAAACATTAATTAAAAAATCTTATTTTTATTTTCTATTACAAAATATTTAATTAAAATCGAATTTTCTGAATTAATTAAATTAACATAAAAATATAACACAGATATACATCATCCACGCAGTTGATATGAATATAAATGAAAAATATTTATATATCCTAATTTTATGATCAAATCGAAATTCTGAAGAGTTTTAATCTCCTGTTGAAAATAAGTTATAAGAATCCTTTTCTTAGTCAGTTTCCTGTATATCGATTGCATCAGACTTCTTTGATACATTGTGATATACAAATATATCACACAAGGATCAAAACATATCAGAATATCACGATCAAAACAGTCTGTACCAAGCCGCCACCACCACCGCCGGCCATAGCACCACCACTAGCGCCACCTTCAGGTGGCTTTTTCTGTCATTCCCGAGCTTCATTTTCAATGCCAATTTTTTATATAAAAAATAGATCTCAAAAAGTAGTATTTTTCTGTCAAAAATGAGAACAAAAATTGCCCAAAAAACAGGTTTCGATGAGCCTCGAGCAGCCGCCACTGTTGCCCCTTGCGCCACCGCCGTTTTAGCTGCCAATTTGGGCTTTTTTCGATGGTATTTTTGCTCTAATTTTTTTTAGAAAAATAGCACTAATATCCAATAAGATATTGCTTCAAAGAACGCCTCAAAAATAGTCCCAAAAAGTCTCAAAAAATAGCCTCGAACAACCACCTGCAGCGCCGCCGTTAGTCGCCGCCGTCTATTTTTCTCAACTATTTTGGCCTGGTTTCTTAATAGTTTTTGGATAGTATTTTAATAAATATTTACTGCTATTTTATTCCTAAAACATTACTCAAAAAATAGTCCTAAAAACATCCCAAAAAATCAACAAAATCAGCCCCAAACTGCCACCAGCAAAGCCGCCAGTAGTGGAAAGTTTTTATCGATTTTTGCTGCTATTTTTAATGCATAAATCCTACAGAAACTCACCAAAAAAATTATTTTAAAATCGTTAAAAAATTATCGCGATCCGTGTCCCAAAAAAATTCGAAACCATCATTGACACCGTTGCCTATTTTTCGTATTCTTGGATATTCAACATGTTCTTAAATATTATAAACTGATATTTAAAAATAAATAATTGTTATTACATCGAAATCTATGTCCCGTAAGCTCACATTCGATCTAGAAAAAACTTAATCTATAATGATCAATCCTTGTGTTTAAAATTAATTAAAATCATCATCCAAACCATTCAATCAAATATGAAAAATATGATGATCATAAAATCGGGATTAGAACGTCTGCAAAATAAAGTTAGCACAGTTTTAAAACTACCCGGCCCCTCAATAAACCGTAAACAAAAAACAAAATGGCTCTGATACCAATTGTTGGGAGCAAAACTGCCAAGATCATTATTTTTTTAAACGATTTTTGATAAAAATAACTGGATGGGCAATCGTCGAAACGGGCTCCAGATAAAACTTTGGATGTAGAACGTTTAAAATAAAAACCATACCACAACAGTTAATTTAGAAAAATACCTTTTGGTTGATTCTCCAACTACGATTTTGATTCTGATTTGAAGCTCCTGTTAGACCTTCTACTGTATTCCCTTATGCGATTTCCGAACGTAGTGTGAGTTACGATTCTTCGAGAACTCGTACCAGCACCTAGTCTGCTCTAGTCTTAAAGACAAGTTATAAATTTGGTTCAGCCTACCCACATATTTATAGGGTTACAACAGGGACCTGCTGAGTAATTATGATGAAGATTTCTAGTGTAACGTAGATACGTATCTAGCGATTTTTGTAATTTAGAAAACCTCTCAGTGGTATCTATAATTATAAAATTCTTGCAGTGGTTTCTGCAATTTTTATAAAATACTAAATTACAATTTACACCACTAAAGAACTGTAATTACACTATAAGCCATAATCTCAAGACCTTGCATTGAGCTCTTATTATTAAATGCTTAACTCATCTCTCCACGTTAAAATTTTTGATACCCGCTAATTAAATTTAATTACTGATAATTTAATTTAATCGGCATATTTGAAATTCCGTAAGCCTTTCTGCTTAACTTATTAGACCGCCGAATAATTAAATCCACCTGCAGGGTGTGGCCAGATTAAAACTTATAAGCTTCCTTAAAGGGGTATCATCAATCCCGATCATTCGAGATGTAGATTTCATCAATAATTAATATTCACCATATAAATAATACCGCTATCTAATTCACCAGAAATATAGACCCATATAAGATCGCACCCTCGAACGAATCAAAACAACGAATATTACATATACGCAAATCAATAATTATTTTAGGATTAAGAGTATAAGCACTCTTTGTAATAACATCGTGGTGTAAATTAATTTATATAGTCGATATAAAATTCATTACCCTAATGTGTCCCGTTCAATACACAAAAAGTGTACTAGCACAGAGAGTCAGAATAATAGACGACATTATTATCTGTTCATTGTAACCAAGGCAGGCCTACTAAAACTTTGTGCTACAGTCGTACCGATAGTATGCTCATTTTCATATAAACTATGAACAAGTTCTTATATTCTACAAGAACCTAAAATTTAGTCTTTTGTGTGCAAGCTATAATTACATATCAGATTAAATATTGTATAGAATAAAGCAAATTCATACATAATATTAAAAAAATAATATTTCATACATTGCTCATTAAGCTTGTCATAAAATAAAAAAATTAATTTTATTAAAATTAAATTAAATACTAAAAATATAATTTTTAGTATGCAACCCTAACACCACAAACCAATGGGGCTGTGGAAGCCGCAAATAAGATTTTGAAGAAAATCCTTCAAAAAAAAAAGGTAAAGGGAAGTAGGATTGGCCAGAAAAGCTACCATTTGCACTTTGGGGATACTAGACATTGATTAAAACTTCAACCGAGGCCGCACCGTATGCCTTGGTTTGCAGAATAGAAGCAGTCCTACCTATTGAATTAGAAATCCTGACTTTGAGAATAATGGTAGAGAGTGAAATTCCCAAGACAGAATGGGAGAGGAATAGATTTGAAGAATTACTCTTGTTTGACGAAAGAAGACTTTAAACACTATTTTATGTTCAAGGATATCGGAGGAGGATAGCTCGAGTGTTCAACAAGAAGGTTAAGTCCCGAAACTTAAAGGAATGTGATTTAGTTCTCAAAGAGATCAGAGCTCCAATTTTCGACGCTAGGGGCAAGTTCAAACCCAATTGGGCCAGACTCTATCTTATTAAAACCCACATGTTAGGAGGTGTCGCAATTCTAATGGACTTAAACGAGAATGTTTTCTCTACACCTATCAATTCAGACCAGCTTAGAAGATTCTACCCCTGAGGGAAAAGCCCGCAAAAAGAGAGCCTTAATACCTGAGTGTTAACCACGGCTTGAACTATGTTATGGCCTGATTTCCTTCCCTTCGAGATACGTAGGCAGCTTATTTCAAAAGTTCGGCCCAAACCTTTGTTCAGAATTCCCTCCTTGTAATCGTGATTCAAATAAGTTGATCAATGGAAAAGCTTGTTTTAAGTTTCTCTAATAAAATGATTATGTTGTAAGAATAGAATTTAAAAAGCCATTGCAAACCTAAAGTGGAGAGACTTTCATTAATGAGTTTACCGATACAGATATCAAAAGATATAAGAGAGGCTCACAAGTCCTCATCCTAAAAAGATAAAAAGGAAAGTAAACATAGATATTGAGACATAGAAAAAGAAGTCAAGTCCTCCTTCTCTTTGCATCTCTTCCTTATCCTGCCTCGCGCTTTATCTCTATCTGTAACCAAACCCTACAAACCTCAGAAAGCCTGCTATCAAAGTCCCTGGCAATTGGTATCCTCAATCGAGAAGTCTAAGCCTAGTGATACTGACCTAGGAAAGGGGCCTGGTGAGGATGACTGTACAGGTGGCTCATAGAAGTCTCGAAACAGATCTGGGTACGCCCAAGCTGTCGTAGAATGCGCTAAGGATGATAGAAGGTGGCCAACTTAAAGCCAACCATCAGGACCCCCGAGTGACTGGTAGTGGAAATAGTCATAGAAGATATCTTCAGCCAGGGGCATAGCTAAGAGATGTCCTCCCTAGTCAAAGAACTCAGATAATCCTTCCAATCAGCTTCAGTAGAGAAAAGTTGGTAGACTTGACGACGAATAAAGGACTTAATGCTGTAAGTATCAGATACAGGTTTCTCCAACAGATTCACCTTCTCCATCAACTAAACCTAAGAGAAATAAGGAAAAAGGAGAGCTGAGGGAAAAAATTTGAGAGAATACAGAAAAAGAAGAGATGAGTGAATACCTGCAGTAAGAGTGTACTACCAGCAAAATAAGGAGCATCCTCAGCATGGACTCCATCAAGCCCCAGAAGCGACTCAGCCAGAATCAACATGACAGGGTCTCGATCGTCATGAATCTGATAGGCCACATCCACCAAGGAAGAGCTAGCCTACCCATCTGAAGGTCCCTGGAGGAAGCGAGCTAAAAGAAAAATGCACAAAGCGTACCTACGTTGAAGCTGAAAAGAGAAGTCGCCAAGGGACCACCGCGGCCCAAAGCGGTCTATGATCCGAGCCACATCAAGGGATCCACCATGAGTAATCAAAGTAGCCTCACGATGGGAAAAACCACAAAGCTGCATCAACCTGTCTCTAGCACTTGAGAAATGAGTAAGGACTATCACTTCATCTCGACCTGAGATCTCAAGGATAGTAGAGAAATCCTCCACGGTCGGATATAACTCCTCAATGGCGAAGCAAAAGACGTGCACTTTGAGATCCCATAGTTGGGTAGCCCCTCGAAGTAGATGCCAGTCAACCCTTATGCTTCGCAAAGAGAATAGCACATCTAGGCCAAAGTTGAGAAAGTTCCCGTGCTTAACTGGAGAGAAGTTGCCCATCCAAGCCAATAAGGAGTTGTTATAGGAGTGGGCCATGAAGAATGCAAGGAAAATGCCTAGTATACAGAACAGTAGGGTCTGGAGTAGTGTCACTCTTTTATAGAGTAAAAAAGGAGGGAAACCTAAAATCTGCTGGAGATTTTGTGCCAAAAAGGTTACTCACGACCATCACCTTATTTCTCGTGGCCGCTATATCTTTTCTTCACGGTTGTTACATGGTTCTTCTAAACTTCGCGAATGGAACAATCAAAATCCAGGCCGTGAACTATTGTTCACAGAAGTTCAGGCCGCTATATCCAAAACCAACGGCTACCATATTCATTCTCACGGCTGCCATCTTTTTTTTTTATGCAAAACTTTTAGCAAGTGATTCCCATTTTCCAATATGCTCCAAACTAAAATTGTGCACCTGTTAGCAACTCACAACAAGAAAACCAGTTCATAATACAAGATCACAACTTATAAGTCATACATCATGCATAATCAAAATCTAAGCATTCAAGAGTAGTTTGCATGTCATAAAAGAGTCTAAGCATCCATGATAATTAAAAAAGTGCAAACCACAAGGCATGAAGGCTCATCCCATCAAAAGTAGAGTAATATATGAATATGTGTGATGTGGCATGCAGCTTGATAGAAAAATCAAAGGCAGCATGCCCCATTAGTATATTTTTGCAGAATATCAAAGGCACGCAGGCGCCATCATAATATCTGTGTAGTGCATTAATGTATCAGTATGTATCTATGCAATGGTGAATCAGAGATAGTGTATCAGTATAATGAACCAAGAATAAAGTATCAGAATGTGACAAGAGGGCACGTAGGCCCGAAAGGGAACAGGCATGCAGACCTCCATAAATCGCAAAAGAAGAAGAATGAAGGAAATCAATAGATGGTTAGGATGGTCACTCTCGCCAGGTCCTCATCCCACGAACCACGTGACCTCCCTGAGATGACTTTCCAAATATCGACCCGATCTCCTCCGCTTCCTCTGAGCTGTCGATCATCTGTGTAACACTGGGAGTCCGAGCCCGGGATGAAGAAGTAGCAGTAGAAGCAGAAGTCTGTCTAGAAGATGCAGCTGGGACGGCAGGTGTTGTGCGACCACCGCGAGTCCTCGCCCTCCACCATACCCACACTAAAAGAAGAAAAAGGGGCACATCAGCTAAGGCAGATGAATAGGAACAAAAAAGAAAGCAAGAATGAAAGGCAGAAAATACCGCAATGAGGCCACCCAGAGGAACAGGAGCTCTAAGCTTTGAGCTCGGAAGGTTGGATCCCAACGATGGACCAACACCCTCAACCAGGTGATCAAGTGCAAGGACTGGTCGCACTACTCCCGAGGAAACTATCAAGAGAATAAATAAGTCAGTGTAAATAGGTGTCAGGTTCAATCAAATATGGGAATTAGTACAGTCAGATCGTCACAGTCAGATACAAGTAACAATGTCGAGAATGGAAGGAGGGATGTTGTACCTGCTCAGCACCAGGGGGAAGGAAAATCTTTGGGGCCGCTGGCTCAGGGATCCAGATCTGATGAAGAACCCCATCCACAAAAATGTCCACCGTTTAGGAAAGCTTGGGATGTACAGGGCCCAGAGCAACAAGAGGAGGACCCTGCACAACAGCACGAGCTCCTATGGTAGGCATGAGCCTCTCTTAGGCAAAGACCGTGTAGTCACGATCCTTGCCCTCGATCAGCATAGCAGCATCGAGGCCCACCATGGCTCGGATGATCTTGGTTGTGCAGAGTGTGTCGGTCTGACGCATCCCCACCAGAGGTGTCCTCCGGATACAAGAATGATCATACCCCAAGGACTGTCGAATGATGCGCTTACCAAGGTCCCACTCTTTGCAGAATGGCCCCTCAAACAAGACACGGATCTGGGTGACCTCATGGTTCTACATCAAATCAGCACCAGCTTGCTCCTCTATGCCCACCCAAATGTCCCAGTGGACTTGAAAGTCAAAGAAAACATGTCAACAAGCAGTGTAAGTGTAGAAAATGAAAAGTGTGAGTGAACTTAAAGCATGAGTAACTTACTCGGTCGAGAGTAAGGCTGTCAAGGAAAAGGCGGTCATCATCTGAGTCCTTGCCGCTAGGCTTCGTACCTTGATGGCGTCTAGCCCATTGAAGTGCCCGGTGGATCACAAGGGGGTCATCACATGAGTTCACTGGCTGGCGTATCCTCAGGAACTCATAAGCCCAAAGCGGCTGAAAATCAAGACAAGCATCAATAAAGTTGAATCAGATACGCATACATGGAAGTAAGAAAGGAAAGTACTAAAAAGAGAGAAAGTAAGCATACCTCCCAGATGCGCTAGTACCTGCCGACACTCAAATTAGAAGTCTAGGTAGCTGCGCTCATGTATTCGTACAAGGTGGCCAGTGCAGCTCCTCCTCAGTCAAAGGAGTTGATATGGTCCACCACCACCACGGCAGCGAGGTAGTGGAGGTGCACTATATTCTCCAAGTTTGGGAATAAGGATATTCAAAACATATAGAGAAGGAATGCATGCGCTACCCACTCAAAGTGGTGGACCTCGGAGCAGGTAAAATGGTGGAAGGTCGTCTTCAGCCACGTGTATCATATGCTCCCCTTGTCAATGAAAGGGGGTACGTGGCTAAGAAGGTGTAAGAGTGCCTCGAGGTTCCAACAGATATCTGGGTCGAATGGGATCAGGTCGCCGCCTACCCGAATCTAGTGATAAGAGAGAAGTCTAGAGGAGTGAGAGTCACCTTGAGTGTGGGAAGGTGGAAGGTGGAAGGTGTTGGTGGTGTCTCACCACCTCTCCGTCAAAGCTGTAAGGGTGACCCGGTCGTTGCTGGTCCCCTCTTGCGTGGAAATGAAGCTACCGAAGATGACTCGGTCAACGATCTCTCGGCTACATGGTGGGAGCACTGTATATCACTCTAGGACATCGAAGAATCCACCAAAACCTCAAACAAATCAGTAAACAAAAACAATAACAGGAACAATGACAAAAATTGAAATCAAAATGCGCGGTAAAGATAACTGAAATAGAATTCTTTACTAATAAATAGTGATTAAAGCAACAAATCCGCCAAATGGATCCCAAGACAACCATAGGTAACCCAAACTTCCCTCAAAATTCAAAATCCAAGTTTCAAACTTAAAAAAAAAAAAAAAGAGATGTAACTTCCTTCCAATATGAGATTTGTTTTTAATTCTTGAAAGACAACGACTAATTTACTTGCTTAAAATTTGAAAACTTTGTTAAGACCAATTTATTTTAAACGAATAACAAAACTCAAAACCAATGATTCACTTCACGCAATTCCAAAATCAACCTCAATCTCCAAACGTTAGGACTTGAACTTAACTCGAAAGCTTAATCTAAAATTCGACTCTGCTCAAATCCAAGTTGTTCTAACACAAGATCTATCGAGTTCAATCCAAATTCCAGAAGATTCGTTTCAGAATTCAAACTAAAAAAAATAAAAATAAAATTTCAATTAAACTTTTAAGTTTGACTCGAACGCATCCTAAACCTATAGCCAACCCGTACACAAGACATGTGCCAAAGTTCAAAAGTTTTTAAATTTTAACCAAATTTCGAAATTCAATACAAAGCAAGCTCATGCCCAATCTAAATTCAATTCAAGTAAGCCCCACTTAATGTGACCTAATTCAAAAGTCAAAAATCAGTTTCAACCTAACCCAAACCCAAAATCTGAATTTAACCTCAAATCATTTTCTACAAAGTTTGAGTTTTCTACATCCAAAATTCAAGTTTCATTAGAACCAAGTCCAACGTTCAACCCAAGTCCAACAGTCAATCCAAGTTCAAGATTCAATTCTAAAGATCATTTTTCAATCCAAGTTTGAAGATTCAGAGTTTCGTTTTAACCCAAGTCCATTTTCATCCAAATTCAAAGTTTTAAGGAGTCATCTAAAAATTAGTTTTTCAATCCAAAGGATGTTTTAGTCAAAAGTTCAAAGTTTTGTCCCATTATTTAAAGACTCATCCCATCCAAGAGCAAAGGTTCATCAAATCCAACTCAAGGTCTAAACCTAGTTAGGTCCAAGATACAAACCAACTCCGACACCAATTTCAAATCCTGAACTCCATAATTTAAACCAAACAACCAATTCAATGATCAAGATTGATTCAATTCAAACATAATATCTAAAGTCGTAGATCAATGCAATCCAATGTCAAATGAAATAATCAAAGTAAGTGTTCAAAGTGATACTTACCTCGAGGTTACTCGTCGAGAGGTGATCCTCGCGACGCAAGAGAAGGACCTCGCACTTCGCTATCACGTTCGAAAGGATGAACCTCTTCATAGCCAGCTTTTGCAATCGGTGAAGAAGAGAGATGTAAGTCCCAGCATCAAAGTGTTCTGGCATACCCGACGCGCCTCCTCCCTCGAGTAGGAGATCATCGTCCCCATCAGCACCACCATCACCACCATTGTCGCGAACAACTGGTGCAACACCACCATCAGTCACAACACCTCCACCTCCACCTCCACCAGCACCGTTGCCATCCACAAACCAAAAGTCTTCAACAATCGCAGAGAAAACCAAGGAGAGGAGGGAGAGAAAAAACATCGTTGGAGCATGAGAGAGATAGAGAGATAGAGAGAGCTCATGAAAGAGAGAGCTGAGAGGGAGAGAGAGAGCTCAAGAGAGGGAGAGAGTCGAGAGAGATAGAGAGATGTGAGAGAGAAGCAAGAGAGAGTCGAGAGAGTGAGAGGACTAGTAAGAAGAGAGAGTTTTGAAGCTTTGTGCGAATGAAAGTTCTAACCTATCACAGGTTCATATTCTGCTATCGACCCCACGGTCATGCGCTCCGCTTCTTTTAAAACTAACGGCCGCAATAACTTGACCCAGACTGCCATTTGTATTATCACGGCTGTGTCATTGTCCTAATGGTTTCTAAAGGCTATAAACTCTATGTTCAGGCTTCTATCTCCTTAGGAAAAAATACTACAGGTCGCGACATATAAAAGTGATAATCTCTTTGTTTGTTTATTTCTGTTTTCCCCTTGTTTAGACCTTGGAGCCTCATGTGGGTTTTGAGCAATCGAAAGCTCTCTTAACCCTTCTTTATGATTAAGAATGCCCCCTTGTACCTTTGGTCCTTCTCATGACCTTAAACTGACTTCTCAGTCCTCTGATGACCCAAAATTTACCCCTTTACCCTTGACGGCCCTCGTCATGACCTAAAACTGATAAGCTTGTCCCTCAAGTGTTTGGTCCATCTCATGACCCTAAATTGACTTATCGGTCTCTGCATGACCCTAAATTGACCTTAGCTTCCTTGGTCCCTTTATTTCAAGCCCTAGATGACTACGCATCCCTTTCGTTAAAGCCCTAGATGACTATGCATTCCTCCTTAAAACCCTAGATGACTAGACATCCCTTTCTTTTAAAGCCCTAG
>JAOTRH010322957.1:17109-37439 GCA_034768845.1 Heliamphora exappendiculata
CGTTAAAGCCCTAGATGACTATGCATTCCTCCTTAAAACCCTAGATGACTAGACATCCCTTTCTTTTAAAGCCCTAGTGTTTTAGGTACCCTAAGCCCTACTTCCTAGGCACCTCCGATGGATTTCTTAAAGCATTGAATTGATTGATTACTTCTTCAGGTCCTGACTCGACCTTTTAAAGTTCCTATGTTTTGCATCATACCTTGTACCTGCACCATGTTTTGCATGTGCCATACATCATGGTTAGCCTATTTGCATCGTATGCATTGCCCCACGAACTACGATCGGTCTGATCCCTTACAATAGGGTATATAAGAAGCTTGATGGAAACTCGGGTTCGACCACGCTTTTCTGCATGTTTTATTTATACCGAAGATTGGTGGCATATTCAATTGATTTGTCTCTAGAGCTTTGACATTTACATGCACCGTGAGTTGCTGCAAGCTCTGTCAAAGAGGGGTAACTGTGGACACCCCAATTTGACCAAGCCGAATCTTAGCACTCGTCTCGAATGCGCTCCAATGATGAAAGTATGAGAATCATGCTCAAAGATACTCCCAAGCAAGCAAAATCACGCATATAGCTCAAAACCCAAAAGCCCTAAAAATCCTTCAGGTCATAACATTCCTATCCTCACGACCACCACATTTTTTAAAAACATAGAATAAGCCGTGCCCTTACTCTCACGGTTGTAACCTTTTTGAAAACTCTAAACCAAGCCATGACTTTTTTTTATCAGGTCGTTGCCTATTTATCCAGGCTATGACTTTTGAACGTCACGACTGTCCTTTTCATCACCATAAAGGTAGCAGCCTATACTGTACAAAAACAAAAAGGTAGTGGCCGTCACTATTAGCCCTTTTTGGACATGTGGAAGCATTCTAAAGGGTGTCTGGTCTCCCAACTTGCCTATAAGTAGGGGACATTTTGCACAGAAATAAAGAGAGAGAAGGATCCAGGATAACAAAACTCTACCAAAATTCATTCCCACTCAATATCCTAATATTCATACCATACTTCTCAAGCCTTGTTTGTGCTGTGTCTTGTCTCGGAGGAGCTCTTGAAGCACGTATATGTTGGAGAAAAAACTTCCAAGATTATTGTTTTTGTAAATGATTTTTGATAAAAAAAAATAACTGGACTGGCAATCGCCAAAACGGGCTCCAGATAAAACTTTTGATGTCGAACGATCAAAATAAAAACCCATGCAACCACAGTTAATTTAGAAGAATACCTTTTTGGTTGATTCTCCAACTATGATTCTCCAATCATGAATTGGTCTAGAAAACTTCTAAGCACTCGATTCATCAGGTTTATAAACACCGTAGGCGCATTCGTTAACCCGGAAGGCATCACCACAATTTTTTAATGCCCATAACGGGTCCTAAAGGCAGTCTTGGGTACATCAAACTTCTGCACTTTCAATTGATGGTATCCTGACCTCAAGCCTATCTTTGAGAACACTCTTCCTCCTTGCAGCTGGTCGAATAGGTCTTCTATCCTAAGCAAAGGATACTTGTTCTTAATGGTCACCCTATTCAATTGTCGATAATCGATACATATCCTCAGTGTTCCATCCTTCTTTTTCATGAACATTACAGGTGGTCCTCTTGGTGAGACACTAGGTTAGATGAATCCTTTTTCTAATAACTCCTGTAATTGTTCCTTCAACTCTAGTAGCTCAGCCGATGACATTCTATAGGGAGGTATAGATATGGGCGTTGTGCTCATATATAGATTAACTGTAAACTCCACTTCTCGGTCTTAGGGTAAACCTGGTAAATCAACTGGAAAAACATCTAGAAACTCACAAATAATTGGTACCTCCGAAAGCTTCTTTTCTTTCATCTCTACGTTCTTCACATGTGCCAAAAAAAACCCTGGCAACCCCTTTCAACATTTTCGAAGCCTTAGTGGCTGACACAATACGAATAGGTGTTCTACTCTTGTCCTCTTGGAAAACGAATTCCTCCTCCTCAGGTATCCAAGAGATTAATCTTTTCCTAAAACAGTCTAGCGACGCATGGTATGATGACAACCAGTCCATCCCAAGAATCAAGTCAAACTCAGACATAACCAAAGGCATCAAATCTACCAATATCTCCCTATCTTCTATCTTCAACACATAATCTTTACACACACTTTTAATTACCACACTAGCCTTACGACCATCAAGACTAATACCGCCACTTAAACCTAATGCGTCACTAGGGCTAAAATTACAACATAGACTAAATGCTCCACAGGTATATGCTTACTCATATGAACCCATTCACAACCCTCATCACAATATAATATACATTCGCATCTTTCATTCACATACGTACCACTCACCCAACAATCCTTTAACCGAACAGTACTAACTCCTAATTCTAAAATCTCTTACCATCATCACCCAATCCCTTCACTCATTCTCTGCCACACAACCAAACCAAAAACCACTTTCACACTTTAACTATTTCATCTTACCCGTATTTTACCAAGGCACTTTATTCACTGAAGGCCAATTACAAAAAATTATACCCATTCATTCATATAGTCTCACTTACGCATTCACGATTCCCATCCTAACACTTAGTCCTTCAATGTACTCACACTAAGTTGCTACACAACTCCACGGGAAAAAAATAAAATTATTTCACCCCTCAACTTTTCATACATAGAGTCCACACATTCCCATAAGAAAATTTCTTCTCCATACAAGCAACATTTACGCACCAATCTAAATAAGCTTACCCTAACAAGTCACATCACAAAAGATTTTCAAGAGTAACTTCTTAGCAACTCACATCGATACCACAACAGAAATCAAATACTAACTCCATAAGAGTTACACAGTCTAGATGTCAAACGAATATAAATTGACACTTAAGAACCTACCACATGAATAACTCGGTCTATTTAAAATGCGCACTCCACCCCTCAACTAATTTTTAGTGTCGGCGGGACGAACTGTTTCCACAAACTCCTTGGTACCCAAATCCTTAAATTGTTTAACTAAAGAGTTACTGGTCCTTTTTGCTCGCATTGCAATTCATCTTGTGCTATATTCACCCATCTTGTGTAGTTGTTCATCTCGAGAATCGTCATCCTTGTTCTAATCAAAAAACTTAGTCCCTTCTTAAACCTTCTACACCTTATCTTCTCATCAGGTATAAGCTGGGTGGCATATCGTGACAACTCTATAAACTTCATCTCGTATTTTGCCACAGTCATCCTTTCTTGTTCCAGGTCGATAGAATCTTGCTCCTTCTCATGCTTGTAGTTTATAGGTTTGTACTGCTTGTCAAACGCTTTCTGTAAACGATCCCAAGTGATTCTCTTAGGTTTGGGAGGTTCAACTCCTAGCACCAGCATCTTTAGTAAGTGCTCCGTAGCTTCCCACCAGTGATATGCTTCTCCCCTAAACATAAAAGCTACGAGGACAAACCTATTATATGCATCTACCCCAACCTATCCAGAATAAGTACAACATCTTTCAACCAGTTTTCTACTTCTATGGGGTTAAGGGTTCTTGTGAACTCCTTTATACCCAGATCCTTAAATTATTTGATTAAGGCGTTGCTGCTCCTCTCAACTTACATTGTGATCCAACTTTCATTTTGTTCGGTTAGTCTTACGATCGCCTCCAACATCCTAGCAGTTGGGTCAGGTTCTATCGGTCCCACTTACAGAGATTTTCCTTGTCGTGCCTCATTATACTGGTTCGGGTTGAATGACGCTCCATCTGAGTTTCTCTATACGCCTTCCTATCATCGGGAAGCTATAACTTAAGGCTCGACACAAGAGTCCAACTTATAGACATAAGGAAAAGAACAAACTATATCTGAAAGGTTTTAATGACACAACGGTCGTCTCCCTTAATCTGATAACCCACTTAGATTTTACAAATCAACAGCAACACAAGACCCCTCTCGGGTTATCTCCCAAATCTGATAACTTGCATAGACTTCACAAATCGACAGCAACACAAGACCCCTCCCAGGTTATCTCCCAAATCTAATAACTTGCTTAGACTTCCAATTAGGACTCTACATCTGCAGAATACATTTCCTAAATGGACCTCAAAGCCAGTCAGTCAAATGCTCGAAGGCAAAAGGTATGATAACCCCAGGCCTAAACCACTCTTCTCAACAAACTGCGAGTTGACACGCTTAACCTACGGTCCACCACAAACCACACTCTAACAAGTCTACAGAACCTATAACTTAGGGCTTTGAAACTAAAATGTAACACTCCACTCCCATAAGACACCAAACCTGTATGGAGGGATGTGATCCTATCGCAGACCAGCAGCTAAAGAGAAAGACAAGACATAATGATATTAAAAGACCAAACAAGAATTTCTAAGCAACCACAATCCTTAATGTCAAAAGGGATAAACATGAGTCACTAGGGATTCACCATCCCAAGGGAATACATTAAGTCTAAAATATCAAAAACCTCCAAGTCTTATACATGAAACTTTACCAAAACTAAAAACTAAATAAAAGAAAAATTGAACCAAAATGATTCCCAACACCAGATCCAAAACTACTCGACGATGCCTGTGGTGGACCAACTCCTAGCTAGTCCTATTATCTGAATCACAGAGGTTATAGGAGAGCGCACTTAGCATTATCATGAACAAAAAAGACAATTTTTAGTCAAGGATAACTGAAAACTCTTTCTAAAAATAGTTCATCACATTTTCCACAAAAACATAGAAACTAATGCATTCTCTTGAAGATGAAAAATATCACAGATTTACAAAACCTTTTCAGTACTTCCAATAGGAAAAATTTTCCTAGCTCAACCGCCACAATTTAAAATGAAAACCACTTTCTTAAAACTAGACTCAAACCCCAACAGTATCCAAGTAGTCGTCAACCTCACGACTGGGAGTTTCGACGGTAACGCAACCTCAATTCGCACTGCACGAATAGGAACGTGATAAAATGAGAGCCACTTTTTACCTAGCACGAGTGATATGTGCTAAAACTTGGGACTCAGCCTAAAAGTCTTAAAGGCAAAAACCCCCACTTAACAGGAAACCTCTCTTATAGAGACAAATAAAAAACTCATAGTTGGGTAACCTCCCTCATAATGGTAAATAAATGGCCGAAAACCCTTGTAACTTGGCACTTTGCAAACAAAAACACAGCATTGACAAGTTCTTTATTAATATCATCATGCTTGCTCAAAATATCATGGATAGCACACTCGAATTAAAAACATCATGGCATTTGAAAACAACGAGTTCATGCGATCATCAAAATTGGTCATAGTTCAAAACATGCGCTTCAAAGTATTTTCAAGCATTATTTTCATAAACTCAAGTTCAAGATAATGGCTAATCATTCTCACCTTATCTTATATGCATACGAACCGAGTCTTTGTCAATGAGCTATGCTTGCTCATTAGATAACAAAACTTCCATGCCTAGCAAGTAAACATAGCTTAACCGTAAACACGAAACCCTCCCCATTTAGCATGTGAAACTAAAATGATTCGGACCGTTGAATATTTTCTTTGGTTTTCGGGACCATGGTTACTTTATTTTTAGGTTTATGGGGAACTACGCACTTACCCAATCCTTCACTTGTTTAAGGATTTAACTTAACCATTTATTACTCTCTTCCAAATTATTAAATCTTAAAGTACTGTAGCATTTTAAGGTACTTAGACTTGGAGTTGTATTATGATTTTTGGTGAAGCTTTAGATTAAAATATTCACTACAACCTTTATATTTAAGACGGAAGCCAAAACCTAAGGCAACTAGGTGAAAAACTTGATGCAGACAAAAATGGTTCATCACTTGCACAAAAAATTTTGCAGAAATGTGTCTATGTTGGTCTCAGTTTTGGGGCATAAAATCAATTCAAAGAAAGCTCATTTTTGGATATGTTCTAGCTTAACATGCCCCCTACATGTCTTACGAAGAATTCTATGGGTAGTTATGTGAAACAAGTTAAAGATATAAGCCATATTGTAAAATAGGTATTGTTAGCCACCAAACCCTCAGCAGAACCAGTTTTGAACAGAGAGTTCAAAACAAGTTTGAGGGACTTTCCCGAGGTAACTAGGTCCAATATTTGTACATCAAGTAGTTTAATATGTTACCTACAATATTCATGTAGTCCGTATTTGGAGTATGACGCTAAAAATATGGGTTTTTAGTCATACAAAAATATGTGATAGAAGCATCTTTTAATGGCTGAACCACAACAGAGACTTTCAGAGTATTTTTTACCTATCAAACCTCAATACTTTAGGCTCATTTTTGGTAGATAGCTAGATATATATGTTATCTATAATGTTTATGTTTTTATAAAAACTCGTATCGCAATCTAAGCTAGGGAGTTTGGGTTTGCAAAGTTAACTGGTCTGAAACTGACACACTTTGGTAGAAATGTAATATCTCGAGTTCTACTCACTCAAATTAGTTCAAACCAATTTTGGATGAACGGTAACACAAACCTTTAGATTTGGAAATAAAGAACATGCTAAGATCATATTTCTACATTGAGTTATGAAGTTTCAAAGATCAAGGTAGAGAGGTTGAAAGGCTCAACTTATAGGCTATGCTTAGATCTAGTCTCCTAGCATCATGTGTGTCAATGGTTGGTCCATTTCCTTTATATCCATGTTTTGTACACTCAATTATGACAACTCCAGAACCTTTTCATGCCATGGATCCATTAGAAAACCTCATGAAAACCTCAAAACACAACAGCCACACCAAAATAGTCATAAAATCGCACCATGACGCCTTTTCGATTCATGTTCGATTCTTGATCTTTGATTGGTGTTTTCAAATGATGAAATAGAGACTTGATAGGTATAAAACCAGATATGTTAGAGTCTTACTTACCTTATATAGATCACTCTTTGATGATATGGATCAAGGAATTAGCTTTAGCATCCATGGATTCCACCAAAGTTCCTTGGTTCTTCCTCTTCCTTCTTTCTTCTCTTTTCTTCTTCTTCTTCTTCTTCTTCTTCTTCTTCTTCTTCTCTCTCTCTCTCTCTCTTTATGGACGAATTAGAGAAGGGAAATGGAAGGTTTAATTGCTTTTTTTTTATAGAAAAAGTTCATGGGAAAAGCTTACTTGAGAAGCTTCCTTAACCATGGGTTAATTTGCCTAACCTTAATTACTTTAAGTTCACTTAGGTTCATGAAACTTGGCCACCAAGTTTGGCACACTTTCCTAGGCGGTTAGCCACTTGAGTATATATATATATATATCAAAATAATTTTTTTAATTTAATTATAGCAGAAAATTTGAGTATTTTCATTTAGGTTCGTTTCTTGACCTTTCGAGCTTAACTCTTGTTTTAAACAACTTGGATTTATAACTTTGAATTCTTATCCTCAATATTAGGGTTTTAATATATGCTTACATGGTTTCCACTCTATCCCGAGTCTCAGGCTCAAAAAGGTTAAATGGTCGGGCCAGTTCTTCTTACCGAACTTAGGTTCGAGATTTTATTTCTTTTGAGATGTTTTTTCTTTTCTATTCATATATTTGAGTTCTGGTTATTACATGGGTATCACCAATTAAGGGTCAAGGATGAGTATATTCAGAAGGTGGATTTTCGCACTCGTTATGGTCATTATGAATTGTAGTAATGCCTTTCGGTTTAACCAATGCACCTGCATTATTCATGAGCCTGATGAACAAAATCTTCACACCCTACCTCGATATGTTTGCTGTAGTCTTTATCGATGACATCCTGATATACTCTACATCTGAAGAAGAACAAGAGAAACATCTGAGAATAGTTTTACAAGCCTTACGGGAGAATAAGTTGTATGAAAAGGCTAGTAAATGCGAATTTTGGTTAAAAGAAGTGAAACTTTTAGGACATGTGGTCTCTGAAAATGGAGTGGCAGTAGACCCAACCGAAGTTGATGTCGTATCGGAATTGAAGCAGCACAAGTTCGTATTTGAAATTCAAAGTTTTCTAGGTCTAGCTAGATACTATAGAAGATTTATCCAACATTTTTCTAGATTGGCAATTCCTATACCCCATTTGACTAAGAAAGAAGTGAAGTATTGATGGATGAAGAAGTGTGAGAGCTCATTCCATGAACTTAAGAAAAGGTTGACAAGTTCCCTTAACTTAATCATCCTTGAGAGAGATGAAGGGTATAATGTTACTGCAACTCTTCGAAAGAAGGCCTTAGATACATGTTAATGTAGAAGGGAAAGGTCATAGCCTATGGTTCTAGGCAGCTGGAGAATCATGAAAGGAACAACCCTACACACGACTTAGGACTGGCAGCTGTAGTCATTGCCTTGAAGCAATGGTGGCATTACCTATACAGAGAAGAATTCGAAGTCTTCACTGATCATAAAAGCCTCAAGCACTTTTTCACTCAGAAGGAGTTGAATATGCGACTAAGGCATTGCATGGAATACCTAGAAGACTACTGTTTTGCCTTGTCGTATCATCTAGGAAAAGCAAATGTCGTGGCAGATGCCCTCAGTCGAAAGTCTAATTTTGTAACAACCCGGTTCGGTCCCTAGTTATAACAACCTGGTTTGTAATGACTCATGTAGCAATCTAGCCCAAACTCTAGTATTAGTGACGGTTACCTGATGAGATCTTAGGTCGTTAAAAGGATAGAAACCCTAAATCAACTCGAAATCCTAATTCGACCCGAAAACTCAAAAAAGACTAAATACTTAGAGGCAAAGCCCTAATACTCAAAGAAGACCCCTAACATCCTAAATTAAGTAAATAATATAAAATATTAAGTTGAAAATCAAATATTATCATAATTAGGGTAAAATAACCATTTTGCATATAGTATAACAAAAAGTTTTAAAATTTTAAATTTTGACATATGGACACCCTAAATTAGTTATTTAGACACAATTAAATAAAAAATACAAAATAACAATAAAAATGACAAAAATACCCTTGAATGGCCAGCCACCTTGGGATTCGTGCATAAAAAGATATTTTTTTGCCTTTCTAGCTCACAAATGAAAAAAAGTTGTACAGATTAAGTATTATTATGACCCAAGACTTTTTAGACAAGTAATATATGTAATAATATAATAATATAAGTCAACCAAAGCAAACAAATTATTATTTAATATTCCTACATAATAAATAAGTCAAAAAGTCAATTCTTGTCAAACTAGCTTAATTTGACTTAAAAGTATACATCTATTTATTCAATTGCTATAAAAATTATGATAATGCATGAAAATACTAAACTAATCATAAACAAACTAAAATAATAGATTTTAGTAGGTTAAGATAGCAAAAAGATACACAAAATCAATAGTTTAGGTATTTTCTTGCACAAAATGATACCAAAACATAATTTAAACCCCAAATTAATACAAAATCAGCTGTTGAGCCTCCCCAAACAGCCCCAGGCGAACTCCCACTTACCATATCTGATATGTATATGTCTCAAATAGAGCACACCCACCACGCACCCAATAGAATTTAAGAAAAATTAAATTAAAACTTCAAACCATCATTAAAACCACTATCCCCTTTCTCTATAAAAATCAAGACCCAAACACCCCATTCTCATTTAGGAGAGTGAGAGAAACTAGAATATAGTGTTCTTGAGGTGGTTTTTATGTTTTGGGAGAAAAGGGGAAGGAAGCAGAAGGAGAAAAAGAAAGAGTCCAAGGAGCCCTATAGGAGTTTTAAAACTAAGTCCTAGCCATTCTCCTTCCTTCAGATCTTTAAAACAAGTAAGTAAACTCCTATAATCCTCTGTTATTTTCACACATAAATCTTCTTCAACTCATTTCTTATAATACACACAAGAATAAAAAACAAAATCTCAAATAAAAAGGCATTGTGATGATAGAATAGGGACTATTTATTTTTGATCTATTGTTGGACATGTTTGCATGTGACTATTTTTGAGTTTAAACAACTTGTATATGTTTTGGAACTCTGATATATATGTAAAAGTACATGTATGCAAAGAAAATAAACTAAATCTTAACATATCATGAGCTAAGACATCAAAACCCTAAAATCCTAAGTTTCTGGATATTTTAACTTTCTACCTCGAAATTTGATTTATCACAACTACTTGTAAAAAAATTATCTAAGTGTGATATTTGTGTCCAGACCTAGTTTTGAAGTTATCTTACATACAAAATTGGTTTGAAGTGATTTCATTAGGTAGAACTCGAGATACATCATTTTTACTAAAAAGGTGTCTGATTCTGACCACCCTGATTTACAGACAGAAAAACCCAAGGTTAGACTAAGAACCAAGCTTAGGTCAAAACATGAAACTTGTAGAACCCATGTATATATTGTTGTCAACAAAAAATGAGCCAAAAATAAGAAGTTTTGATAGGTCAAAATCCTTCTCAAAAACACTGCTGTAAATATGTGGCTGACATAGCTTTCTGTCACATGTTTTTACAAGACCAGAAACCTATATTTTTAATAACCAAATCCAAAGGTGGTATTCATGAAACATGTAGAGAACATATCAAACTATTTACTGACCAAATATTAGCCCTAGATACCCTCTACTAAACCATTTACTGCTAGATGAACCCATTTTGTAAAATGATCAAGATCTTCAACTTGTTCCAAATAACTAGCCTTAGCAAAAAATATAAAACTTGTAGGGGACACACTAATCTAGAACATATCCAAAATTTAGACCCATAGCCCTTGACGTGATGCCCTAAAAATGAGGCCAACAGAGGCCCAAATTATGTACTTTTCTCTGTTAAATGCTGAATTATTTTCTCTTAAATGAAATAAATGACCCATTTTTCCTAGGATCTGACCTTAGTATTAAATATAAAAGTTATAGAAACTATTTGTATCTAATTGGTGTCCAAAAATTAGAACTTAACTCCATGTCTAGGTACTCCAAAACACTATTATGATTTTTAATTTGACACTTGAACATTTACTTTAATTTGGCTAAGTGTATAAGTAGCATGCCATTTTTGTGGGACTTGAAAATATGGACCTTAAATGAATTATGCTTGATGATTGGTGTATGAAATTGATTAATTGATGAATAAAATTCATGCCGCTAGGTTGAACTTATGTCTCATGAATTATCACTTGTGTTTCGTATACTTATACTTCATGCTTTAACGAATTGTACCTTATGCTATACCATACTCATATGTCATGCTATAATTAGTTGTACATGAGAAGCATGTTGCACACCATGAGCATTATCACACTTATATCTTGGCTTATCGGAGTCCCTTTTTGTACCTGTCATTGTGGGTTGGATTATATTGAAATCATTCCTTCTGTGGTCTTGAACCTAGGGCATCCCTGGTTGCCAATTTTGAAAATGGATTGAAAGATTGTTTATTATGAAAGGAGTTATGCACCAAGGGTTCATCACTAGCCTTTTAATTTTGGTAATTTAGACTTTAGGTTGACACCAAATGAGCATTCTTGTCCTTAAGGTGGGATTTGTGCGCATTTAGTTGGCTCGGGTTAAGGAATAAGGCTGTTATTAGCCCACCCCCATGCTCTTGCCATTGAGTAAAACGGTTGAGACATGAAGTCGAGGCGATCGTTTACCTTTCACAACGAGGCGAGGATAAGTTTGGCGATCAAATTCCCATAAAGTCTACTCTAAAATTCCCGACGTGGAATTCATGTTATGGTTTTAGATGTATATCGGGTTGGGAATTTACATCGCATTCATTTGCTTCACACACCTGTATACTTATTCTTATATATACTTACCTTGTTGTAATTGTAAAATTTATCTGTCTCCTTAACTATAAATTGTATGGGGTGTTATATGATTTGTGTTGTAAAATATTTTGTTGTGAGTTTGGTTAGAAGGTTTAGAGAGTTTTCTTCTTGGCTTTTGTTTATGGCATTCGTGCCGCAGGTGAGGAAGAAGAACTTTTTGAGGAAGTCGCACCCAAAGAAGAAGGAGGTTTCGAGGAGCGAGGTGAGTGGCAGGAGCCAACCGACCCCGACAATGCGAATTAAAGAATTTGATAATCACCCTTTTTGTTCTTTTTGTTCAGTTTCCCCGTGCGCATTATAATTTTTTTTGTTGAATGTTTTGTGAAACTGTAATCGTTATATATTTTGAGTAGTTTAAAACTCTTAATGATGTAATACTTATTGCATGTAACTATGAATGGATGGCTAAAATATTTTTCTTACTTATAATTATGTATGTTTCGACGTGCCCAAAGGACGGAGCGTCACACTAACACTCTAGTAGCCTGCCTAGCCTCGAGGGAATGGAAAATAATGGATACCTTAAATGAATTCCATCTAAAATCGATTGAGAGCGATGAAGGAGCATGTCTATTTGCTGTTATAGCTGCACCTACATTACTCAGCAAGATCCTAGAAGCTCAAGCCACAGATCAAGAGACGAGTTATCTCAAGGCGCGATACACTAGAAACAACGAACAAACCAACAGGACTATTCATACAAATGGAAGTCTACGGTTCTTGGAATGGATTTTTATACCTGACGTTGAAGATCTATGAGGAGCTGTTCTCAAAGATTTCCATCAATCCAACTTTTCCGTACATTCGGGGAGGAATATGATGTACCAAGATCTTAAGCGTTAATATTGGCGGGGCGTGATAAAGAAGGATGTTATATCTTTTGTAGCAAGATGTCTCACCTGCCAACAAGTTAAAGTAGAACACCAAAGACCAGGAGGGAGATTACAACCTTTACCCATACCAGTATGGAAGTCAAAACATATAACTATAGACTTCATCGCCGGACTTCTAAAATCCTCACATGAACACGATGCTATCTAGGTCGTGGTGGACCGATTGACAAAGTCTGCACACTTTCTACCAATAGGAATCACAGTTACCCTCGACTCCCTAAGCAGATAGTACATTCAGGAGATTGTATGATTATATGGAGTACCTATCTCAATCATATTTGATCGCGATCCCCATTTCACCTTGCAATTCGAAGGAACCTTACAGAAATCTCTGGGCACCGACTTATATTTTAGCACCGCTTTCCATCTTCAGACTAACAGACAAGAAGAACGTACTATCCAACTCTTAGAGGATATGTTATGATCCTGTGTCATGGATTTCAAGGGTAACTGGGAAAAGCATTTACCGCTGGTAGAGTTTGTCTACATCAACAGTTATAAAGCGAGTATCGGCGTGGGACCTTATGAGGCACTCTATGGTCGACCCTGTCGTTCACCCATCGGTTGGACTACCATTGGAAAAGCCAGTCTTTTCGAACCAAAGATCGTGCAAGAAATGACAAAGAAGGTGCAACTCATCCAGGAGAGATTAGTCATAGCGCAAAGCTGACAAAAGAGTTATGCAGATCATAGAATCAGACCCCTCACTTTCAAAATTGGAGATCACATCTTCTTGAAGATACGACCCCAAAGAGGAGTTATATGTTTTGGAAAGAGAGGAAAGCTATCGCCCTGCTATATAGGATCATTTGAAATATTGCAAAGGATTTGAGAAGTAGCCTACCAGCTAGCACTACCACCGCAGTTGAACTGAGGGCACAATGTTTTTCATGTATCTCTTCTAAGAAAGTATATGGGGCACCTAACTCACATCTTGGACTGGAAGGAGCTTAAGATTGATGAGGATATTTCATTCGAAGAAATGCCTGTAAAGAATCTAGATAAGCGAGAAAAGAACTTACATGGGAAGACTATCACATTAATACGAGTTCTTTGGTGGCATCGAGGGATTGAAGAATCAACATGGGAAAGAAAAAATATCATCCGTGCAAATCATCCTCAACTGTTTGAGAAGAAGGTACGTCTTTCATTTTGGGGACAAAATTTTATATAAGGGGGATAGGATGTAAGGGCCCGTATTTTCAAACACAAGATGAGAACCCTAATAGTGAATCCTCAACATAAACTGAAAACTCGTGAAATCGTAACAGTAGTTCTCAATGTCACGCGTACGCCGTAAACTCTAACTCGAGATAGAACGATTCAATGTTTTTAGAAATTGAACCTATAACTTAGGCTAAGCCCAAGACTAATCCGGAATTAGCCTAAGAAGTCATTGAAGGCCCAAAAGATAACCAAGGGAAGTCCAACCCTAGGCTCAACAAGAGTTGAGAACTAAAACTCTAACAAAACTGAAAACTTCAACAAGACGCAAAAGCTAAAATAAAGGCCCAAGAAAATATCATGACCTAACTTAAATTAAAGGCCATGTTAGCAAATTAAGCCCAAAAATAATAAAAAAGAAAGCCTATGGGTTGAACCCAACTCAAAAATAAAAGAAAAGCCAAAATTTAATTCTTTTGGCCCAAAATTTTAAAATTTAAGAATTATTAATTACAAAATCATTTAATAAAAAAAAAAGAGAAAGCTTCAAATGGCCGGCCACCTTGGGTGGTGTGCCCAAAAAAGTACAAAAAATTTACTTTTTGTATTTTGGGTGGATTTGTATTAGGAACATGAAAGCTTATACAGTATTTGGACTTTTTCAGTATAAATGGAACTGTATTGGATAGTTTTAATATTTTTAAATTCTACGAAATTAATTCTAAAATAAAATCTAAACTCTAAAAAATTAACCAAGTCTTATACAGTAGTCGCTTTTTGTGTTAAAATATCTTTTCGGGTATCTTGGACACTTTTCTACTTAATTTTAACTAAAAGAGTTTTAATCAGCTAAAATCATCCTAACTCTTCATCATTAGCCAAGTGACAACACACTACTCTACTAGCCTATAATTATGAAAAAGTCCCTAAACCTATTCTAATTAATTACCAAACAAAACCTAAAAAATTACACCTTAAGTCCTTCATCAAATCTATAAATAGAAGACCAAATCCACCCTTCTTCCCCTATAATTTTCAGCCAAAGATGAGAGGATAGAGAGAGAGAGAGAGAGAGAGAGAGAGAGAGAGAGTCTCCAAGAAGAAGAAGAAGGATAAAAAAAGGAGAAGAAGGAAGAAGAGGAAGGAAGAAAGTTCAGCGAAAGCATAAGTCCTTCATCCTTGATCAAGATTAACCAGGTAAGAACTCTCCTACAAATCACTTTAACCTTCTATTCTAACCCATCTCTTCAACAAATAATATGATTTAAGTAGCTATAAATAAGAATAAAAACAAGAAGGTTTAAAAAGAATCGAATAGGAGATAGCGTTTTTATTGTGCATTAAATGATACCTTGTGTTTTGTTTTCTTCCTATGGGTTGATTAAGAGTGATATGTGAATATTATAGCTTCTATAATATACTATTTTTAGACTTTAAATAACATATATAAAACCAAAATATAAGTTAGACAAAAATAGGAACAAGTCCACCGAATAAAAACTAAGAAAAAGCCCTCTTCTTCATCATGGCCAAATTTTTTGGTAAACTTAAAAGTGTCTTCATCAAAACATTTTTTTATTGGAACTTAATGAGACTCTTTTTAGCATGCGTGATTTTTTGTTGAACCAAAAATAAAGTCTAAGTACCCGAAATATAATTTTTACGCTATAATGCCAAATAAGTAGAAAAATAGTCCACTTTACCGATTTTTAGAAAATTTTAGAAATATCTCCTAAGGTCAATCCTTATTTCCAGAGCTATATTTGTGAGTTATCTTTCATATAAAATTTATTTGGAGTGATTTGACCGGACGATGTTTCCTAAAACTCGATTTTACTAAACGGTGTCGTTTTTGGACTTTTTATCTTCCATGAAATTTTGACCTTATTTAGAGATCCCTTTTGGCTTAGTGGTTTACATATGAAATGTTCCAAACATGTATATCTACCATCCCTTAAAATATCATGGAAAACAAATGTTCTATGTATGGTAAATGAATTTTACAAACAGTACCTAAGATGCTAAATTTTTGAAGAAGTTGTTAGTGATGCTTAAATATATGAATGCTTGTGTTATATTTATATCTTGCCATGAATGAGACTTGTTGATGTTATTATGGTACTCAAAGCATGTTTAGACGTAGTTAGACATGTTGTGAAGGAAGCATAAGTAGTGGACCTAGTACACATATAGGGAGCCGAACGATGAACAACAAACGAACTTTATTCTTCAAAACAAACTTGGGATTTTGGCATGGGGAGGGTTGTGTATTGTGATATGGAGATGAGGAAGGATCCATAACATCATGAGTCGTGCCTTGTCTTGATCCAAGTATGAGTTTACTAGATCTTAGCCGTGTTCGAGTGTACACGTTTGAGTTTACTATCGGTTAGTTGCACATCATGGCTATTAGCCCAGTATGAGTTTACTAAACCTTAGCCGTGTATGAGTGTATATAGTACGAGTTTACTAATCGAAAATGATGATGTGCGGGGGGCAAGGTGTGTGGGAAAATAGTGTATGGAAATGTATGGTACCGTGGTGGTCAGGCCCGTTAGAGTTAATGTGGCATTGTGCAACCTTCGAGTTTGAGTTCTCAGGTGAGAACCAGGGAAGAAACTTTTCCTTGAGAATGTGAACTTTTGATATTGGGAACAACGAGAACATAAAGGTTTTAAGTTGAACCTCTGAAACTATTAGTGTATAGTTGAGAATGAGAATGTGATAGATTGAATTACGAGAACATAGTGGTTTTAGGTTGAACTGTGACGGCCCGATATGTGTTTATTTTTGTGATTTTATATTTTTGGTTTAGTGAGGAGACCGAATTAAATTTGGGTGTAGGTGTCATAAAATTTTGCTCATTAATGGTTGAAGTAGTGATATGTGCAAATGAAATTGAGATATGGGGTAACGAATGATGTTAATAGTGAATAATTCAAAATATTTAAATGTGAGCAAAGTTGAAGATTTGAGTTGAATTTTAAGAAAATTCACAAAATTCAGCTTCAAGGTTCACCGCTCAAGCGGTGGGGGTCCGCTCGAGCGGACTCTCAGGAAATGTCGGGAGAATTCTGGAACATTGGAGAAATTTTGGGGCTTACATTTATATACTATATATATATATATATATATATATATATATATGTGTGTGTGTGTGTGTGTGTGTGTGTGTGTGTGTGTGTATTACCCACGTGAGAACCCATTCTTTTGGGTTTATGATTTTCCCCTCTTCTTCCTCTTTTCTTTTCTAAGCTTTAGAGAGAGAGAGAGAGAGATTGAGAGAAATCCAAACACCATAACAAACCCTAACCCACCACTGTAGAAATTGATGGATTGAAGCAAGATTGAGAGCCACCGGGGATGGAAACCAAGCTTTGGAGTAAGGAGATAGTGGATGGAGCATCCACAACCAAAACCCTATGAAGGAGAATCTGGAGGAATTTCAAGCTTTCCAGCAAATCCAAGGTAGGATCTAGATTATCTCTTATGTTTTGCGTAGAATTGGGTTGATATTTTGTGTATATGAGTAGAAATTGGGTCAATTGCATGCTTAATTATCGTATTGATAGATTTATGTGTGGGTTGAGTTAGTTTTCATGAAATTGGAGGTTCTTGGGAGATGACTATCCATGAAATTGAAGATTTGTTATGTTAAGAAGAAGTTTTGAGACTTGATTATAGTGTTTTTGGGTTAGAAATAAGTGTTTGAAGTATATTTTGTGAAAGGGTTGTGTGTTTGAAATTTTAGAACTCAAAATAGAGAAAAATTTGGGATTTCTCAGGTAACAGCGCGCTCGAACGGAGCCTGATCGCTCAAGCGCTCACATGGCAGAAGGTTGGGCGCTCGAACGCCCGACGTCCGCTCGTGCGGACTGACTGCGCAGGGCCAAGTTTGTTTGATGATATCTCCTTCGTCCGGACTCTGAATTTGGTCGTTCTTGTACTCAAATCAAAGCCCTGAAAATCCTCTTTCCAATAAGACTACTCTCACAAAAAAATTCTTTTTGAAAAAAAGTTATGATTAAAAGAGTGAGGGTATGTCAAAACTTCAACACCATCTTTCACCCATTTTGACCGAATGTTTTGGAAAAACATGTTTTCATTCATATTGGCTCTTTTTACTAAATTCCTAGTCCCTTGAGCTAAAACACGCCTATGTATATATCTAATTTGAGTTTGGGGGTATGCTTTGGGTAGATTAGTTGAGTTTTCTTTTATAATAAAAGGGATTGATATATATCTATATACATGATGGGTGTATACCTGTTTCAAATAATGTGATCTTCTTACTATCAACCTTGTGTTATTGGTACTTGGTGACATTGAACTAATGATGTAAATTATGAGAAATCATATAATGAAAGTTGTGATACATGTGATTTGAGAACTTCATTGAAAATGTGAGTTTGGAATCAAAATGGCATTTTATGGTAATAATTGGGAGAGAAACCATTTGTGGGTTGAACTCTTGGGTTTTTAATCAATATTGAATCGTATGGATTGATGTGGATTAAGTTGGGCTAGCGGGTCTGCGGTGAAAGACCAAATATTTACGCAAGATGGGGACCACGTGCCCACGTGTTAGCCCCCGAAACACGTGTCACGTTGCGGTGAGTTATAGAGCGACTCATTCCACAATGGCTTCACGTAGCCTATTGGGGGGGAATGGGGTGATGTTTCTGTAAACTGCACCCGACACCAGTTAATTAAGGGTAATATAATTTTGTGAAAACTAGAGAAATAAAGTGAAAGATTTGATGGAAAACAATCGGATAAATGGAGACTAAGTTGTGTGTGTTAAAAGAAATGACTTTGTGAAAATGTGCATTTTTATTTCGGTTACACCCATCACACCTCACAAATCATGCATTAGATATGAGTTAATCTTTATCCTACAAATTTCGGCTCATGTATATATGTCAAACACATTTCAGGTTCCAACGAGCGGGGTGACACCAAAGCTAAGGATGCTTTTGAAAGGGGCAAAGCGTGGGAGCTATGATTTCTTATTTGTTGTATATAAGCTAATGGAAGTGATGTACTAAGAGTGATAGTTATTGCGAAATGTATGTTTTTCTAAGCAATTGTGGTAAACTTGGGAATGTAATTTTGGAACTTAATCGTTTTGTTACATCCGTTCGATGGTGTATATATATATATACACAATATTTTCTTTTGTCTCGGGGTGTTACCTGTGGATAGAGTTTATGTATGGTATGTTTTGGGCTTAGCTCACAGACTTGGGCTTTGGTCGTGACAGAATAGTATCAGAGCTCTAGGTTCGAATACCTAGGAGTAACGATGACCTATAGGTGCGACTTTTTTATGAGATTAGGCACCACTACACGGCATGATTTGTGTGCTTGCACGGGTTTGCGATTGAATTGTTTTGCGCAGGTTATGTGTTTAAATGGGCATGGAGGGTTGAGTCTTAGAGTGAAGTGGCATGCTATTTGGCGTCCGATCAACTAATTTTGGGTTCGAAATAGAAAAGCATTTGGCTGACATGTTTTCTATGAGAAATCTGAATTACTTTCTCAGATTGTTGCGTTGCCCTGAGGCTTTCCCTCAGTATGTGAATATGTGTTGATGTGATGTGACTAGGAGGTGAGCAAAGTGTAGTTTGGCTTTAGAAGGTTAAGTTGAGTTTGACCGAATTGGGTGTTGTGCTATCCTTTTTGTAGGGGTTATGCCTGTGAGATTAGGACAAGCTGTGGTCTAGATGGTGGTATAAGTGGTGGAATTATGACCCGGTGGTCAGTGATTGTGGTGGGTGCAAGTCTGTTAGATAGGTATTGATTGTTTGAAGTACGTTATACCTATGTGAGTTTGGATGATTGTAGCTAGTTGCATGTTGTGTGTTGTATTGTCAGTAGCTTGTTGAATAACTGTGGTAGGGTTTTGAAACCTCTTGGAGGAGGTTCTTTGTGGTTGAATGTGAGGTATGGTTATAGGCATGTTGAGGATTATGTACGTCATGAGCCGTGTTATGTCTTGAGCTGTGCTGTGCCATGAGCCATGTACCCCGAGATTGGGTATGGACGGGAGCATAGTAAATGGGAACATAGTGGACGGGAGTGTAATAATCTCCGACCTAAAATTGTGTTAGAAAGTCTGTGCTTAGGCACATGGTTGCAAATGTCCTCCACCCTGAGGGGTGTTGTTATTAGCCATAGTGATATCTTGTGGTTTTGAAGGTCAGGTTGGTGACCCCTTGTGTTTTTCTCGTGGCGTGGTGCTGAGTTGTATTTCTTGATAAGAAGTCAAAGGTTGTATGAGGAATGAATATGTAAATTTAAGATGTTGCCAACTGATTGGTGAGTTTGTGAGGTGCATGTACTTGTGATAAGATGTATGTTGGGGATGGTAGTGATTGGGTGAGTGATGATTTGAGGTTACATGAAAATTTTCACGAAGTAGACGTTTGTGGCTAGATTTATTGTTCTCATAATTGGGAGATAGTGTGAAATACACGGTGCTTGGTAAGAATGTGAGTATGAGTATGTGAAGTTTGTAGGGCATGTGATAGATATGGTGGGTGTAGCTGACTC
>JAOTRH010323066.1:0-37422 GCA_034768845.1 Heliamphora exappendiculata
AGCAAAAAAATTCGAATAGAGGTCGAGGAACACTCTTAGTGAAGACATCGGCAATTTGAAGATGAGAAGGCACAAATTGAGTGTGAATTTTGCCAACAAGAACAAGTTTGCGCAAAAAATAATAGTCTAATTCAGCATGCTTGGCGCGCTTATGGGAAACAGAGTTCGAGCTCAAAAAGATCGCACTTTTGTTGTCACATAAAAGGAGAGGTGGTTGGGGAATGGAAACCCGGAGATCATAGAGGAGATGAGTGAGCCAAAGGAGTTCGGCAGCAGTGTGGGCGAGAGCACGATACTCAGATTCACAACTTGAACGAGAGACATTGGGTTGCTTTTTAGCACTCCAAGAGACCAAATTATCACCAAGAAAAATAAAGTAGCCAGGAGTGGAACGACGTGTGTCGGGGCAACCAGCCCAGTCAGCATCAGAGTAGACAATGAGAGTACCGGGAGCAGTAGAGCGACGAAAAGTAAGACCAAAATGAAGAGTGCCCTTGACATAGCGAAGAATACGCTTAACCGCCTGAAAATGATCTTCAGTTGGAGCGTTGAGAAGTTAGCTAACATAGTTGATAGCATGAGAAATATCGGGGCGCGTGATGGTCAGGTATTGAAGAGCACCAACAAGAGACCTGTATAAAGTAGGATCAGAGAACGGAGGACCATCAACAGACAGAGACTAAGAGACAACCATGGGAGTAGGAACCGATTTACTGTCAAACAACTGGGCTCGAATAAGAATATCCCGTGCATACTTGAGCTGGTTGAGGAAAAGACTATCAGCAACAGGCGAGGCTTCAAGACCGAGAAAATAGTTAAGAGATCCCAAGTCTTTGGTGCCAAACTCAGAATGGAGTTTACAAGTAAAGTAGTTCAGAAAAGATGAGTCGGACCCAGTAATAATGATGTCATCATTTATATATTTATACTTTTATACTTACATTATTGTAAAACGTTGTTAATTCTTTGAGCTTGAAAATCTTAATTCAAAATTTTCAAAATTTTTAATTCATAAAATATAAATTCACACATGAAAACAAATCACTGGTCATTTGACAAATTATTAATAATGTGACCAACATGGTAGCATTATTCAATTTCTTAATTTATTATATTTACTTGGTATTATATATAGAAAATGAGTCAAATATTAACATAATATTGTTGATCATTAGTTATTTGGTTAATCATTCTAATTTGTGACATTCACATGACTTTGTATATAGAAAGTAAATCAAATATTAACATAATATTATTAAAAATTAAAGTATAAATTGTATTTTAAATTCACACATGTAAGCAAATAATTGGTCTTTAATAAATTATCAATAATGTGACCAACATGGTAGCATAATTCAATTTCTTAATTTATCATATTTATTTCACATTACATATAGAAAGTGAGTTAAATATTAAAATAACAATGTTATGTAAGCAGAATCTATGCATCTCTTATCAGTGTATAAACAGTTATCTCTCGAGCACAAGTTTAGGTTTAGCCGATCATAGTTATTTGGTTAGTCATTAAGTTGTCACATTTAATCATCAATATGATAACACTATTTAAATTCTTAATTTGTGACATTTACATGACATTATATATAGAAAGTAAATCATATATTAACATAACATTATTGAAAATTAAAATATAATTGTATTTAAAATTCACACATGTAAGTAAATCATTGGTCTTTTAATAAATTATTAATAATGTGACCAACATGATAGCATCATTCAATTTCTTCATTTATCATATTTACTTGGCATTATATATAAAAAGTGAGTTAAAAAGTACCATAATATTGTTATGTAAGCTGATCATTAGTTATTTGGTTAATCATTGACTATGTTACCAATATAATAATACTATTTAAATTCTTAATTTGTGAAATTTACAAGACTTTATATAGAGAAAGTAATCAAATATTAACATAACATTATTGAAAATTAAAGTACGTATAAACTGTATTTTAAATTCACACATGTAAGCATATTATTTTTCTTTTAATAAATAATTAATTATTTGACCAACACGGTAGCATTATTCAATTTCTTAATTTATCAGATTTACTTGGCATTATATATAGAAGGTGAGTCAAATAGTACCACAATATTGTTATGTAAACTGATCATTAGTTATTTGGTTAATTATTAACTGTGTTATCAATATGATAACACCATTTAAATTCTTAATTTGTGACATTTACATGATTTTATATACAGAAAGTAAATCAAATATTAACATAACATTATTGAAAATTAAAGTATAAATTGTATTTTAAATCCACACGTGTAAGCAAATCATTGTTCTTTAAATAAATTATTAATAATGTTACTAAGCTGGTAGCATCATTTAATTTCTTAATTTATCATATTTACCTAGCATTGTTAGATATTTAATAATTATTTTATTTGAATTATATTGCTTTATTTTTAATGGCAATTTGGGTTGTATAATTAATGTTAAACTCTTAATTTGTTTAGAACTCTTGTAGTTGGATAATGATGGATTTATAGAGTTCTAGTTGTTTAGAAAATCCTCGAAGTACTAGAAATTTTTAATCAAATTCCTTAATAAATCAGAAGACTCAAGTACAAGTGATAAAACCAAGAATACAAGTTATTCAAACAGGTTCGTACAAGAAAAAATTAAGCATTATGCAATTTGCCATATGACCGCTCGAGCGAACCCCTGGCAGTTTCAATTCTAATAAAACTCTAACTGCTGGGTTGGTATACCTATATATTGATGGATACCCTTGACTCGAAAATACAACTTTAAAACACATAAAAATTAGAATTTTAAGAGAGAAATTAAAGTGCCTTTAGAGTTTTTTACAAAAATTATTCGTATTCAACTTATATGAATTTTTAAGTTTGCCGACAGTAGATTATGTCGGTGTAAAAGTGTCGAGGATTCGATACTTGTGAAGTTTCGACGATTCGTTGTTGAAAAAATTAAGTGAAGAATGGTGTACGTGAATTCGGCAAACAAACTTAAGACATTTAGAATGAAAATTCGATCAAAATATGTAAGTGTGTGTCTTGTAAATATTCGAATGATAGTACTTGATTACTTGGACTTGAATTAATCCCGTGATTATTTACCTAAGTTGGGATTTTCACGTTAAAAATATTGTGTGTTAAGTTTTTGTTTTTGATTATTTACTCACGGCATTCCATGACATAGATTGACTAAAAATTAAACTTAAAATAATTTTTTTTAATTAGTATCAGAGCAGCTTCATTTTTTTAAAAGATAATTATAATATTTTTTTGATAAAAAGTTATAATATTTATTTGATTAAAAATGTCTTTTGTGTGAAAAAAAAGGGTCTTAATTAATCTATTTCATGAAATTTCTAAGAAAAAAAAACTCAACTATAACGCCACCCCCGTTTTGGGATTGAGTTTGTTTTAAAATTACCTGAATAACAGGATAAAAAAGATTTTGAAAATATAGGCTCGAATATCAAAACTATCAATGCTATCTTAAGTGGTCTCACACTGGAAGAATTCAGACGAATTTGTACGTGTAAAATTACTAAAGAAGAATGGAATATCTTTGAAATCACTCATGAAGGTGCTTCTAAAAATTTTAAAATTTCAAAAGCCCACTACCAGTTTTGAAACTTTAAGGATGGACGATAATAAAACATTTGATGATTTCTATGCTAAATTGAGTGACATAATTAATTCTAATTTTATACTTGGCGAAAAAATTTTAGAATCCCACATTGTTAGAAAAATCTTTAAATCACTCCTCGAGAGACTCCAACAAAAAATTACTACTATTGAAAAAAGTAACAATATTGATGCTTTTTTGCAAGTGGAATAGTTGGTAGATAAATCTTCAAACCTATTAAGCTTGTCTACATCAACCTAAAAATCTAAAAGCATAGTTTTAAAAACAATTCAAGATGACCTTGACCATGTTGAGAAAGATGATGAGTTTGATGTTAAAATTTTAAAATATATAAAAATTTCAAAACAAGGCTATTAAAAATAAAAATTTCAATAATTTCACACTTCAAAATATGGTGGATAATAAACTCAAGATAAATTCTAAAAATGATTATAAAAAAAAAAGGTCAAAACTCAATTCCGAGGCAAACAGTGCTATGCATGTTAAGGTTATGATTATGTGACGAATGAATGTCCAATAAAAAAAAAAAAAGGTAAAGCTTTTAAAGTCACATGGGATGATATTTCTTTTGACAATAATTTAGACAATGATGAAGCAGACAATGGTGATGGTAATTTTTTTACTTTTACTGCTTCATTACACTCTCTTGATCGTGCATCAAAATCACTCACATGTACTAGTTTTAAGTCTGAAACTTGAATTTGACACCAGGTGACATTCATGACTCGCATTGCCTAGAAAGAAGTGGTTTGAAGATCCTTTACATTCAAATAGTTCAGAGATATAGATCTGTTTCTAAGTTTTATTTTTAACAGGAGCTTATAGCATCATGGATCAAGGCATGCCTATTAAAATTTGTATTATGAGAAATTATTATATTATTTTCATGTATCAAATTAAAATCATTTTTTGTGGTATCTTTCGCATAAATGTACAACAATATTAACATTTGTTATTTTTTGGGTCCAAATAACAATTCTAAACAAAAACAAGCTTAAACACTAAAATTATCAAACACGTTTAGATCTTTTGCTCTTTTCACTACAAAAGGGTTAAAAAAGTGAAAGACAAAACAAAAGAAAATTCTTAACAAACCCAACCATGCTGAATTCATGTAATATCTTTTTCTAATTGGTATTGTTTTTAACTCTTCAATGCCTCTTATTCGAAGTTAGGGTTCGGAGTTGAGCCCCTAAGGCAATAAGTGCTAATGGTATTTCGGTAACTCGTTGATATTGGTGTAAAATGGGTTGGCGGTTGATTCGAATTTGTCATTGTAGAGGCTTGGCCCGACTTGTCTTAGACCCACCACACACATGTGAGTTAGGATTAAGCCTTGTTTAGGAGTCTCATTGTAGAGGCTTAGCCCGACTTGTCTTAGATCCACCACACGCATATGAGTTATGATTATGCCTTGTTTAGGGGTCTCACTATCTGGCCTTGAGCCTAGTTGACCCATAGAAAGTTACAAAAAATTAAATTTTATACTACTATTATTATATATAAAAAATAAGGATTATTATAAGTTTATTTATAAACTAAAATACATATAAGAAATATATATAATATACTATTATTTATTATATATACAAGCAATAAAAAAATAAGAACAAATATTAAAAAAATTTATTTAAACTTGTAATGATACTGGTATTACTTTTTATTGAATAATAATGTTTATATCTTGAACTTCATCATTGAAGTTTTCAACCTTATTGTATTTTTTATATTTTATTTTATACAATAAAAATAAATAAATAGAAATTAAATAATAACAAAATTATTATAAATTTATTTATAATCTAAAATAAATATAAAAAATATGTAGTATACTATTATTTATTATATATAGAAGCAATAAAAAATAAATACAAATGTAAACAAAATAAATTATTAAAAAACATTCGAAATGTCCAAACCCGCAACCAAGGCCTGTAGACCCCAGGTTGGGCTTGAACCTTGTTTCCACAAAAAACCCAACTTGACTCAACTCGAATTTTAGTGATCTGCCCGACGGGCTTGGGCTAGCCAAAATTATTTATAAAATCCTATCAGAGATATTAATGGTATTTGGTATTACTGAAACTAGTAACTTATATATTGCAGCTTGTAGTAAAAGTTGTGAGTATTTGGTAAAAATTATAGTTTATATTTGAAATAGAAAAAAAAATAATTATAAATTGTAGTAAAATTATTGATGTTTAAAATTTTTTTTAACTTATAACTAAAATTAATGTCAGAAAGATAAAAATTACTTGCAATAACTTTATCAAACATTCCCATTATTGTCTATCATAGCAACTCTTGTTGTAACTATTCTTGTTCTTCTAGAATATTGCAAAATCTTGGTGTGAGTTTGAATAAATAGACATTTTTGACGAATTATGCATGTGTGTGTATTATTTGTGTTTACTTAATTATTCTTGTGTGTTTGGTTTGTTACCATACAGACATGATAATTATTATTGAATGATGGTTCCATACATTAGTGACGATTTGCAATTGTCAATTTTTATTCAATTTTTCCTCTCTAAGGATGGGCTGGGATAAGAAATATTAATCAAAATAATTTTATGTTGCGGTCACTCGACAACCAAGGTCTAAGCCGATTTATTTATTTTTATTGATTTTAAGACAAATAAGTAAAAACTGACTTGGTAATTAAAAGATTATTTTATGTTAAATAATACAAAAGTTTAAAGATAATTTTTTAACAATTAACTTTTTTAAAGTCTTCAACAAAAAAGGCTAAAAATTAATTTTAAGTAATGAGCCAATTAGTACTCCATAGAAATTAATGGAAAATATGAAAAACAATTCAAATTTACATAGTATCAAATTTACATAATATTGAGAACATTGATTCCCTAATATTCCTTTGATTCAATTTCCCATACCGTTGGTTTCTATTTCCTTCATTGCCTTGCTTGCTTCCTTATATAGCTACAAAGAGCATCTCCATTAGACGTTCTAAATGAGGTATGTTAGCTAAAATAGTTAATCTGTTATGATTTAAGTCACTTTAATAGATTTTTTATTTGACTAACTAATAGCTATTATAAAAAAAGTATTTTTTACTAGCCATTATAGAAAAAGTATTAACCATACCATTTGGTCCATGTAAAATTCCAAATTAAGCATATGAACCGTGTCCAATATAATTAAGGAAAATAAATCAAGAGAAAATTCTAACTTTTATAATCAAGAAAAAATGCTATGAAATTTTGAAAAAAAAATTCCCCTTTTAAGGTCGCCGGGAATTGCTATACACAGTAAATAGAATCCATATATATATATATATATATATATACTATATATTATTGTAAAACGTTGTTAATTTTTTGAGCTTGAAAATCTTAATTCAAAATTTCTAGAATTTTTAATTTATAAAATATAAATTCACACATATAAGCAAATCATTGGTCATTTGACCAATTATAAATCATGAGACCAACATGGTAGCATTATTCAATTTCTTAATTTATCATATTTACTTGGTATTATATATAGAAAATGAGTCAAATATTAACATAATATTGCTTATCATTAGTTATTTGGTTACTCATTAATTTATGTTACCAATATGATACCACCATTTAAATATCTGATTTGTGACATTTACATGACTTTGTATATATAAAGTAAATCAAATATTAACATAATATTATTGAAAATTAAAGTATAAATTGTATTTTAAATTCACACATGTAAGCAAATCATTGGCCTTTTAATAAATTATTGATAATGTGACTAACATGGTAGCATCATTCAATTTCTTAATTTATCATATTTACGTGACATTATATATAGAAAGTGAGCAAAGTCAAATATTAACATAATATTGTTATGTAACCAGAATCCATGCACCTGTTATCAGTGTATGAACAACTATCTCTCGAGCACACGTTTAAGTTCGGCTAATCATAGTTATTTGGTTAATCATTAAGTATGTTACCAATATGATAATACTATTTAAATTCTTAATTTGTGACATTTACATGACATTATATATAGAAAGTAAATCATATATTAACATAACATTATTAAAAATTAAAGTATAAATTGTATTTTAAATTCACACATGTAAGTAAATCATTGGTCTTTTAATAATTATTAATAATATGACCAACATGATAGCATCATTCAATTTCTTAATTTATCATATTTACTTGGCATTGTATATAAAAAGTGAGTCAAAAAGTACCATAATATTGTTATGTAAGTTGATCACTAGTTATTTGGTTAATCCTTAACTGTGTTACAAATATGATAACACTATTTAAATTCTTAATTTGTGATATTTGCATGACTTTATATATAGTAAGAAAATAAAATATTAACATAACATTATTGAAAATTAAAGTATAAACTGTATTTTAAATTCACACATGTAAGCATATTATTAGTCTTTTAATAAATAATTAATCATTTGACCAACATGATAGCATCATTTAATTTCTTACTTTATCAGATTTACTTGGCATTATATATAGAAGGTTAATCAAATAGTACCATAATATTGTTACGTAAACCGATCATTAGTTATTTGGTTAATTATTAACTGTGTTACCAATATGATAACACTATAAAATTCTTAATTTGTGACATTTACATGACTTTATATATAGAAAGTAAATCAAATATTAACATTACATTATTGAAAATTAAAATATAAATTGTATTTTAAATCCACACATGTAGGCAAATCATTGGTCTTTAAATAAATTATTAATAATATGACCAACCTGGTAGCATCATTTAATTTCTTAATTTATCATATTTACTTGGCATTGTTAGAAATTTAATAATTATTTTGTTTGAATTAAATTGCTTTATTTTTTTAATGGCAATTCAGGTTGTATAATTAATGTTAAACTCCTAATTTGTTTGGGACACTTGTAGTTGGATAATGATAGATTTATAGAGTTCTAATTGTTTAGGGAATCCTCGAAGCACTAGGAATCCTCGAAGTACTAGGAATTTTTAATCAGAATCCTTAATAAATTAGAAGACTCAAGTACAAGTGATGAAGCCAAGAGTACAAGTCATTCAAGCAGGTTTGTACAAAAAAAGATAAAGTATAATGCAATCTGCCACATGACCGCTCGAGCGGACTCTAGTTAGCAATTTCAATTCTAATAAAACTCTAACTGCTGGGTTGGTATACCTATATATTGGTGCATACCCTTGACTCGAACATACAACTTTAGAATACATAAAAATTAGAGCTTTAAGAGAGAAACTGAAGTGCCTTTAGAGTTCTTTATGAAAATTGTTCGTGTTCATTTTTAGATGGTTTTCTAAGTTTACCGACATAAGTGGGTGCCAGTGCATGTGGCACTCCCAGGCCCCATTTACCCACCCCCTAGGGTTCGACCCCTGGGGAGTCAATCTCCCCCATCCCAACTTACTTGACCCAAAAAAAAAAAAAGTTTACCGACAGTAGATTCTGTTGGTGTGAAAATATCGAGGATTCGATACTTGTAAAGCTTCAACAATTTGCTGTTGAGGTGATCAAGTGAAGAATGGCGTACATGGATTCGGTAAGCAAGTTCAAAACGTTTGGAATGAGGATTCGATCAATGTTTGTAAGTGTGTGTCTTATAAATGTTCGAATGATAGTGCTTGATTACTTGGACTTATATTAATTTCATGAAATTTTACTCAAGCTAGGTTTTTCACGTTAAAATTATTGTGTGTTGAGTTTTTGTTTTTGATTATTTACTTCTGGCATTTCATGACATAAATTGATTAAAAATTAAGCTTAAAATAATTTTTTTCAGTTGATATCAGAGCAAGCTCATTTTTAAAAAAAATAATTATAATATATTTTTGGTAAAAATTATAATATTTTTTTTGATTAAAAATATTTTTTGTGTGAAAAAAAGGGTCTTAATTAATCTATTTCATAGAATTTTCAAGAGAAAGAAACTCAACTACAAGGCCACCCTTGTTGAATAGAGAAAACTACTCTCGAATGAGGGCGTTTCTAAAATCTATCGATGAAATGGTTTGAATTGAGTTGTTAATGGCTACAACCCTCCCACCATTAAGTGTGGGTATGAGTTTGTTTTAAAATCACATTAACAATGGGATAAAAAAAGATTTTGAAAATATAGGCTCGAATAGTAAAACTATCAATACTATCTTTAGTGGTGTCACACCGAAAGAATTCAGACAAATTTGTATGTATAAAATTGCTAAAGAAGAATGAGATATCTTTAAAACCACTCATGAAAGTATTTTTTAAAATTTCAAAACTTCAAAAGCTCACTATCGGTTTTAAAACTTTTAAGATGGATGATAATAAGACCTTTTATGATTTTTTTGCCAAATTGAGGGACATAGTTAATTCTAATTTTATACTTAGCAAAAAAATTTCAGAATCCCGAATTGTTAGAAAAATTTTGAAATCACTCATCGAGAGATTCCAACTAAAAGTTACCACTATTGAAGAAAAAATAAAAATATTGATGTTTTTTTTTTGCAAGTGAAACAGTTGGTAAAATAAATCTTCAAACCTATTCAACTTGTCTATGTCAACCTAAAAATCCAAAAGCATAGTTTTAAAAACAGTTCAGGATGACCTTGACCATGTTGAGGAAGATGATGAGTTTGATGTTGACGTTTTAAAATATTTTGTTAAAAATTTCAAAAAGGCTCTTAAAAATAAAAATTTCTGTAATTTCAAACTTCAAATAAATGGGATAATAAATTCACGGTAAATTCTAAAAATGAAAATAAAAAGGTCAAAACTTAATCCCGACCCATACAATGTTATGAATGTCAAGGTTATGATTATATGGCAGATGAATGTTAAACCAAGAAAAAAGAAAAAAATGGTAACACTTTTAAAGTCACATGGGATGATATTTCTTCTGACAATAATTTAGACAATGACGAAGCAGATAATAATGATGGTAATTTTGTTACTTTTACTGTTTCATTACATTTTGTTGATCATGCATCAAAATTACTCACATGCACTAATCCTAAGCCTGTTTGTGAAAGTTCGCAAAGTGCATCAGTTGACAATAATAATGAATCTAATATTTAAATAAGAAGATCATGAGTCTTTGTAGCACGCATATGAAAAATTATACGAAATTTTTTTTAAATTGACTAAAATAAATTTAAAATTGACTACACAAATAAAATTAGTTGAAAAAAAAAGAAAATTTAAAGTAAGAATTCACTGAAAATTTATCTGAATTTAGCCAATTAAAAACTCATAAAGTTATTTTAACGAAAAAAAAATTGATTGTTACTGAAAAAGAATGAGATAATTTAATTGAACTACGCAAAATTTATAAAGATAAAATTGTTAATCTTACCAAAAAAAAATACATAAAAATATTGAATCAAAAAAGTCACTTGAGTCGAGAGTCATAAATTTGGAAAAATCTAATGATTCTTCCAACGCTACACTTGAGAAATTAAATGTAGGTTGACTGATTTTGAAAGAAATCTTAAGTGTGCAAAAATGGGTATCTTATTGTTCTGGAGTTGGGTATGTTCACAAATCTTTTGTTTCAAGAGACTTAAGTTAAATCAATTTTATGAAAACTGTGAATATTCCAAAAAATTCTGATCAAAACATTTCAAAAATTTCTATTAGATTGATCAATCAAACTTTGGAAAAAAAGTTTCAAAAATATTTATCAAAGTCAAATAAGTTTTAAAAGGTTGTCCTTATTTGTCATCATTGTGGACAATCATGATACATTAGACCCTATTGTATAAAGCTAAAATCACGAAATCTAACTCACTTCTAGAGAAGCGCTCAAGCGATCCAATTAGGTGCTTCAGCAATCAACGGGCAAAAAGCTACTTTTGGCCAAAAATTCAGCACTCCCATGATATTTTTGCCTAAAACTCAAGCTGTATAGATTAGATAGTCAAACTTGATAGAAAATGTAGTTCTCACTACCTCAAAAAATCGTCTTGTTGACAAAATTTTTAGAAACACTCCAACTGAAACATATGTCCTGAATAATGTCTATTTCTCTCTCTAAAAAAACATACAAAAAAAATTGGGGATATATACACACATTTTTTGTAGTTCTTTTGATTTTCAAACTGAAAAACTTGATTAATTCAAATTAGATATTTTTTTTGTAATGCCTCGATTTTCAAATAATAAAAATCCAAGCAAATCTTCTTGTAAAAGATTTGAATAACAATAAGTATTATACTTGTAATTGATTCCCAAAATATGCTATTTCATACCCCAAAGGTACCTAACAAAAACCTCTTTTAAAACAAAGTTTTACAGAAAATGCCACCCAGCGGAGTCCACTCGAGCAGACTCTTCACCCTTCGGGCGGTGAGGTACCCGAGAGAAAATTGCCCAAAGTTTTGAAAATTTTTCTGAGTGTTGGGAAAAACACCCATTTTTCTCACTCTTTGAACATGGTTTTCATAAATCAAAATTTGAGATGAAAACATACATTTAACATTAAAATCATTTTCAACTTCGCAAAACTTGAAAAAATATCATTTTAAACCATAGAATTCCATACGAAAGTCGGGAGTTCAAACCGGACACGCATACCTAATGTCTTCTCATGCATACAATTCATTGAACATTACCTTAAGGCCTTACAAAATGGGTTCCACTGACCCAAAAACAACTCTCAAATATAGCAAAAGAATTAGAACAACAATATACAATTCTAATCAAAACAACCCAAGGGGCAACCACGATCGTTCTTCTCATTTGATCACTTGCTTCATGTTATTACCTGAAATGTGTTTTAAACAACATGAACCTGGGGCTCGAAGGAAATAGACTAAAGATGAACAAATGCATGACATGCGAGGATGGTTATGTGAAATGCACCATATAGCCTTCTCCAAAACCATGGTTTTAGCCTTCTACTTCCTTATTATTTTCAAACCGTTTCAATGTTTTCACATTCCCCATTACCTTTCATATTTACCACAATTCTTAACCGTTCAATTAAGGTTCTACAAACTCAGTTCCATTCATGATTTTCATACGTTCAATTACTCTTAACCATTAACCAAGGATTTTCAAACCCCAACCAATTCTTATTCTTGATTTAATTAAGTACTAAAGCCCGGATGACGCCTATAGATCCAGGCGTAGTTATTATAACCGGGTCACACGAGGCCCAATGGATAAACACCCATTCTATAACCCGACACGGAGAGCACACATTTTCGATTTCTCTCGAAAATATCGATGGGTGGGACGCCCAAGAGCACGCTTTTACGGGGATTAATCCAAAGGAATGGGCCAACCTTACATTGCGCAAATTTTTAAAATTTTTCACCGAGGAACAACTTGTGCCCAAACTTAATTGTCCAATCTATTTATACGGTACTTTAATTATATCATTTAGATTAAAACAACGTGGGTCCAACCCAAGCATGGTTCCTCTCATCAAGACCCAACACGCTTAGGGTTAAACCATTTAAACACACTTTGTTCTCATTCACTTTACATTCGGGTTTAATTAATCCAAAATCCCTAATCAATCATTACGTAATTTTTACATTTTATCAAATTCATATGACTTGTCCAAAATCCCAAACCCACCATTTTATGATTTCCATATTTTCTCAAAATTCATGGAATTTATGTACAAAGAGTTTAACACAAACCTCAATTTACCACAAATAAATTTAGGTTAACCATTTGAGTTCGCCAACCCAAAAAGTCCCAGTTTGTTCAAGGTTTAACCAAATCAAAACATGAATTTCTCATTTTTAAAATTGATACATCTCTAACAACATCAACGAGGTAAATTTAACATAAATCATGTTTAAACCTATTAATATTATGCTTTAACATCAAACCCCCGACTTAGGGTTCTAAAAATATATATCTATTATGCTTTTATGTGAATCCAACAAACATACAAATCATATACATACAAAGATCAAGATTAACCTTAGATTCTACCTCTTAGACGACAAATTCATAAGAAACCAAGGTTTAACAAGCTTCAATAAATCAAATCACCAATCGTTCGATGAGAATGGAGCTTCCAATGCATAGATTAATCCTCCAACAACCTATAATCGAGAGGAGAACAAGAGGAATCCATCAAGAAAGGGTAAGAGGAGCTCAACGGAGCTCCAAATTTGATTCTAGGGCTTAGGGTTTGAGTCTTAGAGAGAGAGGAGAAGAGAGAATTAGAAAAGAAGCTCAACTCGTGCTTTTAAAAAGCTGTCTGCCGACCGTCCGCTCGAGCAGAGCTGTGGCCGATCAAGCAGTCACCCACTATAGGCGCTCAAAACAAATAATCATATATATAACCTGAATTTTGATTCGAACGCCTCAAAATTCGTCCCAATAACTCACCATAATTGTTCTCATACATTATCAAACATACAATTATCATCACCAAAATTAACATGATTAAATTTTTAATTCTCTCTCAAAATTAACAATTTTCTCTATTCCACCAAAGGTCTCAAAATAAATTTTAATTAAATCCTCGAAAATGAAAAGGTTCGAGTCCTTACAACCTCCCTCTCTTAGGAAATTTCATCTCTGAAATTCAACACTACATCTCGTGTCAGATGCCTTTCCATCAACCACCAACAATCTCTCAAAACAAGACTCCGTAAAGTCATCCACGATAGAGATGCTAACGTATCTTACACCCAATAATGACGCATCATAACATACCCATGTTTTCGAGGAACAAACATTCATACCGACTGCCCTCGCGAAAGGGTCTCACCAACACTAAGGCTATCCTCATACTATCGAACCAAGGTTCCACTCACATCGCTGAGGCACTAAAATACAACTCACATCGAACGTGACCACTCTAGCGATCAAACGCGAGCACAAAATTAGTCCACAGCCAGAACTGGTTTCAAAAACTCTCCAATTGAATTACCACAAACTAGCTCATCCACATCTCGAAACGCATACCATGGATTACTCTCGTAAGTCCAAAGACACATCATCAAACTTTGACATTGCTCACAAGGATTCACACGCATCGTACCTAAAATCTTGTCCAAGCCTCCGAGATCAACTGATGACTACAACTTGAAACTACATCATCATTCAATGTATATCTTAAACACTATTAGTAAAGCTGAAGAGATGCTCATTCTCGAGTAGATACCACAAAATTTTGGTTCTAGATAAGTAAACTTACTCAATTCATTAGGAGTTCAAAGAATTCATTGTCTTCTTAAGATTTGTAATCATTTTACCTACGCCTTCACGATTTACCAATCCGTAACTAGCTCCTCACTCACGAACCACAACTCTCATCTCACAAAAACACTAGGTGTCACATCATCGTCAAGATCAAGATCTCACACAATCGAGATTACTACCCCGGTGTCCTAACCATTAAGATCAATAAGGTCACATAAACCCAATGATTCACTTAAGCTAGATACACCACACAGACAAAACATTCCACAGTCACATACTTATCTACCCATGCCTAGTCACATTACTCGTCACAACACAACACATTTACGTAACCCCACGTTTCACCATTACATCTCTGACTCTCAGTCAACTATTCAACTGCTATTCGATCACAATGAATCACATTCGACATTTACCCACACTCACAATACATATACCGGTCCCTCGAATCCACAACATTTCACAATTGGTCGATCATTGAATTCTAGAGAATCATCAACTATATCGTTCGTTAATATTTGCATATACACTCGCATCTTTTCTTTGCATCCGTACCACACATATGAAAATTCTCCATTTGGTAACAACATATGATTCTCTGTTCCCTCACCAATGCCACTCAACCCCTTCATACTTTTCCCATCAAGTAACCAACCAAGACCCGCCTCTTGTACTCAATAGCTTCATCTTACACGCAATTCATGAAGGCGCTCTATTCACCTAAAACTGACCACAAAGAATCGCACAACTCGATTTGAATACCATTAGCTTGCTCTCCCAACGTTCGTACTCATACACTTACTCCTTCAACGTACTAGTGTTATGCTGTCACGCGACATTACCGAAACTAACAGGATCACAACCTCTCTAACTTCTCATCAATCAGACCTAAGCATTCTCACGAGAGAATTCTTTCTCTATATGGACAAGACCTTTTCGTTCTAAATCAGACAAATATGTTGGCCCGAAATAGCCACATCGGCAGAGGCTTTTCACATGTCAAGTTCTTTGCAACACACATCTTTACCACATTCTTTTAATAACCTTAACTTGATTGCTTATAACTTATATCCTTACCACGAGTGAGCAATCGGCCACCAACCCTGATAAAACTGAGCAGTTCAAAACGCTAAGCAGAACGCCAATCCAGACTAAATAAAGTCTATGAAAACCCACCATGTGAACAATCTAGTCACCAAAACTTCATCAAGGATCTCACTCTGACAAGAGTTAAAGATGTCATCATTCCCACACAAACCAGAACATACATTACATAACTGTTAAACAACTTTCAACTAATCTCTACAGACGTAAGTTCTACATCTCATCCCTAACCCCTCCGTTAGAAAAGGACAGGCGTTCCAAGATCACCAATATCGATACCTCGAGGGACATAACTCAAACAAACATACTCACATGATAGAACAAACAATTCTTTATTGAGAGGCTACGAGAACTCCATCCTACACTTACACGATCACAAAGGTACATATTCACTTAGCACAACCAAAAGGACCACAACAAGGGTACAAGATCAATGGAGAATTTCACCTTCTCTTAAAATAGTTAAATCAAAAATCAATCAAAAGTCCTGACATTCACATCCCACAAAGATAAAATAGCTCACACATAACAACTGTCCACAAGTTAGCTCTCTCTCTCTGCCCAGAGAAAAAAAAAGGTTAACCAGAAGCACTCACTCAACATCATTACATTCTAGGTACCTATTACATACTCGGTTCAGGAGAGCACTATCCATCTGTCCTTAAGCCGATATCGACTACCACCATACAAATGCTGTCGAGACCCCAATCGTAATAACCATACCACTCGTCACACTAAGTTCTCAAGTTCAGACACCGTTCATACCCCTTGACACCAACTCATGTATTTACCACAACTTACGAGCAAGTCCCACCACGTACAAAAGTCAACGACACTCAACTCATGAGTTCACCCCTACAGCAATCAACAAAAATCAGGTCGCACGTTTATACCCATACCATGACCCTGACTACAACCTCGCCCTAGCCCTATAGGCATAAATTCTAAATAAAGGGCATTATAAAACTCATTCAGGTAAGATTTGACTTAACATTCTAAAGCCATGTAAACATATTAATCATTGTCAAGCAATATCACATCAACACGTTTCCACATACCGAGGAGTATCCTTAGGAATGACACACCACTCCGGGTAACTCGATTGGATTTCTTGTTAAAAGGGACATTGGCCAAATGCTTTTCTAACTCGAACCCCGAACTAGTTAACCGGATGCCCAATGGTAAGACATGCCATTCCAAAGATTCAACCTCCATACCCAAATACCACATAGCATGTAAACATCAAGTCAATTCGTAGATATTTCATACAATCATACAAACACATGAATGTCACACATAAATACAAACTCTCAAATAATAGATCAATCATTTTCATGGTTCTTAGGTATTCGAACCTAAAGTTCTAATATCAATCTGTAATGCTCCGATTTTCAAACAATAAGAATCCAAGAAGATGATACGATATGAACCTAGTTTATAGACCTCCTAAATCGAAAGAGTTTGTAAAATAATTCTTTAGCGGTAAAATGAAACAAGATGCCAAAACTTCTTGTAAAAAATGTGAATAACAATAAGTATTATACTTGCAAATGATTCTCAAAATATCTCATTTCGTACCCCAAAAGATGCCCAAAGATACCAAACAAAAACTCTTTTTTAAAACAAAGTTTCACAAAAAATGCCATCCAGTGGAGTCCACTCGAGCGATGAGGAACCCAAGAGCAAACTGCCTAAAGATTTGAAATTTTTTCTGAGTGTTGGGAAAAGGCCCATTTTTCTCACCCTTTGAACATGATTTTCATAAATCAAAATTTGAGATGAAACATACATTTAACATTGAGAACATTTTCAACTTTGCAAAACTTGAAAAACTGTCATTTTAAACCATAGAATTCCATACAAAAGCCAAAGAGTTTAAACCCAACATGTACACCCAACATCCTCTCATGCATACAATTCATGGAACGTGAGCTTAAGGCCTTACAAAACTAGTTCCACTGACCCAAAACAACTCTCAAATATTGCAAAAGAATTAGAATAACAATATACAAAATCCCATTATCAATCATTACGTGATTTTCACATTTCATTAAATTCATATGACTCGTCCAAAATCACAAACCCACCATTTTATGGTTTTCACATTTGCTCAAAATTCATAAACTTTATGTACAAAGAGGTTAACACAACCCTCAATGTCACCCCCAAATACCAGGGTCACGCGAAGGCCCACCATAACACTGTTTATGAAAATAAGATTTGCAATTGAAAATTAAAATATACAACATTTGGATAAAAGATCTCCAAAATTCAACTCTTAAAAATAGTAAACATGCAGTCTCATATATGAATAAGTATATCGCCTCAAGGTGTACAAAATTTGCCTTTTGAAACAGGCATCGCATGTAAAACTACATGTCACAAAAATAAGAAAAATTACAGCAAGTCTTCTACCACCACGGGCATCTAGGTCAACTCCATATGATCACCTAAAAATAGTTTTCAACAAAATCTCACACCGTGAGCCGAAACTCAATAGAAACAGACTATAAAACTGTAAAGCAAGTTATGCAATCATACGCATAAAGACTCTACCACTGGAGCCAAAAAGGTTTTTCTCTCAAAAACTACAAATTTTTATCCTTGAAACTATGCATATTATCCTCACATATATCATGCCACGGTTTAGGAAAAGCAGTAAAACATAGTATGCTCCACTCGGGTCACACAGCCGGGGAGAAAACAAGATAAAATGAATTCTATGTACCGACTCTACTACACACAGACAAAGGTAACAACTATAGACTCTTACTCATTACCCTAAATTCACTAATGGTCTACTAAGTAATGACAAGTTCTATACGGAGTCACGACAACGTAAACCACTTAGTTTACGGGTTCACAACCCAAGGACACTAAGCACCCACCGCCTCGTTTACGGGGATTAATCCGAAGGCACGTAGGAACCTACTCGCGTACATTTTCGAACTTACACCGAGGAGCAATAGAAGCCCAACTCAATACATCCACTGTCACGATACATCTATGAAAAATATTTTAAAACCCGCAAAACAGTTCTACATCGCATTTATAAAAGTGATCAAATCCATCCACGTGGAGATCTACAAGCATGTAACAACATATTTCCAACAAAATATTTTCAAAGCTGAGACTCAACCCCAAGGGTTAGCTCCAAACCTCACAAAACACGTCGTTTTCAAATCTCGTTTTGAAAACCATGGATATTAACACATTCGGATCATGTATAAAACCAAGAAAGGCATAAAAATCTACTTTTTACCCAAAAACCGAGGTTTAAACATGAAAATCACATTTAATGTATTTTTTATCCGATAAAAATACATATAATTACATATAACACCCTTTAAAAATAGTGGGGTCTAGAATCCTAGATCGGTGAGTTAAAACTCAAAGCCTCGAAAATTAAACTTTTTTGAAATGAGAATCAAACCGAATGACCGCGAAGCTTACGGTGTGTACAGCAAGGATCTGTAAATAAACTAACGAAAAACTAAGCCTTGGACCCTCAACTCTAGAGAGAATGCAGAGAAAAGGGAAAACTTAGCTTAGAATATATGTTTTTAAAAATATCTCAGCCCACTGGATATTTGTAGAGCACGAAAAACCAGGGCCCTAGTCGACTGAACGCTTGGTCCAATCGACCAAGGATGCCTTCTATCGCCCCAGTCAACTGGATCCTCCAGTCCAGTCGACTAGACTGCTGGGCACTGTATTTTTCGATGCAAAATAGATTTTTTAGTCCAAACACTAGCCAAACAAGTCTCAACCAAACCCGAAAAAGCATAAAACACATTTATACATGTTGTTCTATAACTTTGAAATATAACTCATGCATCGAGGCTATTCATATAATGAAAGAAACTCGTCAAATGTATAAATAACCCAAAATGAAATGGTTTCGAGTCTCACAACTCTCTCCCCCTTAAGGAATTTTGCCTCCGAAAAACACTTGCACCTTCGTATCAAGAATCTTCACTGGACATTCCTCATAAATAACATGCTCGTTAACCCGCAGTTCGGCCGAATCTAACACATGTGAAGGATCAGGTTCGTACCTCCGAAGCATAAAAACGTGGAATACGTTATGCACAGATGCCAACTGAGGTGGCAAAGCCAAACGATATGCAACCTCTCCAACCCTGTCATGAATCTTAAAAGGTCCAATGAAACGCGGTGATAGCTTCCCGCTACGACCAAACCTCATCAAACTTCCACGTGGCGAGACCTTCTGGAACACGTGATCTCCCACTACGAACTCCAAAGGTCTTCTCCTCTGATCAGCATAATTCTTCTGGCGGCTTTGCGCTGTTATAAGGCGTTGGTGAATCACGGCAATCTACTCGGTCGTCTCTCGCACCATGTAAGGTCCCAAGACTGTGGTCTCTCCCACATCTGTCCAACACATAGGTGACCTACACGGTCTACCATACAGAGCCTCATACGGTGCCATCCCAATACTAGACTGATAGCTGCTGTTGTACGCAAACTCTACCAACGGTAGGTACTACTCCCAAGAACCCCTAAAATCAAGTACGCATGCCCTCAACATATCCTCCAGAATCTGTACAGTCCTCTCTGATTGGCCATCCGTCTGGGGGTAAAAGGCAGTACTGAACATCAAGTTCATCCCCAAAGCCTCCTGCAAACTATGCCAAAAGCACGATGTGAAGCGCGAGTCTCAATCAAAAATAATAGACACCCAGCATACCAGGCAACCGGACTATCTCTCTAACATACAACCGACTCAGTCTATCCATCGAATCCTTCACACCGATGGGGAGAAAGTGTGCAGACTTTGTCAACCTATCAACCACAACCCATACGGCGTCGTGTCCCACAGGTGATCGAGGAAGTCATGACACAAAGTCCATCGTGACATTCTCCCACTTTCACTCTAATATCGACAATGACTGTAACAATTCGGTCGATCTCTGGTGTTTTTCCATTACCTTTTGACAGGTAAGGCATCTAGAAACGAACTGGATCACATCCCTCTTCATTCCTGTCCACCAGAATTGACAACATAGATCGTGATACATCTTCGTGCCTCCAGGATGCACTGCACGACGAGAATGAAGACACTCACGTAATATATCTGCACGGCATGCCTCTGGTATAAATAACCTCCCAGCCAATCTCAAACCCTGATCTAAACTCACAATCCATCCCGCTATATCCTCTCTACTAGCAACACGGTCTCGTATCATCTGAGTCTCCTGATCCGTCTTTTGGACCTCTAACACACGTGCTATCAACGCAAGTCGTGAAACTATGGAGAACAAAGTGGCACCCATCGCTGTCTTCCCGAGACACAAATCAAACTCCCCAATCTCTCCAAGCATATGCTACTCGCGTAGAGCCACATAAGCTAACAACCCATGAGATCTCCTCCTAAGAGCGTCAGCCACAATATTGGCCTTCCCTGGGTGATACTGCAAGCTAAAATCATAATCATTCAATAACTCCATCCATCGTCGTTGGCATAAGTTCAGGTCCTTCTGTAAAAATAAGTATTTCAAACTCTTGTGATCAGAGAATACCTCGAAGTGCTCACCATAAAGATAGTGACGCCAGGTCTTCAAGGCAAAGACCACGGCTGCCAATTCCAGATCATGTGTCGGATAGTTCTTCTCGTGCGTCTTCAACTACTGAGAACCATAGGCTACAATCTTACCTTCCTGCATCAGAACACAGCCCAAATCGTCATGTGATGCAACACAGTACACTGTATGCCCCAAGCCTCGCTCTGAGGTAATCAACACTGGCGCGCTAGTCAATCTCGTCTTCAGCTCCTGGAATGCTGACTCACATGACTCGCTCCAGACAAACACAACTCCCTTCCATGTTAAACACGTCATCAGCGCGGCAAGTCTTGCAAAATCCTTCATGAACTGTCGATAGTAGCCTACTAAATCCAAAAAACTATGGATCTCAAAGACATTCTTCAGTCGCTCCCAACCCATCACAGCATCAGTCTTCGAAGAATCCACAGCAACTCCGTTTGTCGACACTACGTGTCCAAGAAACCTCACCTCTAACATCCAGAACTCGCACTTCTCGAACTTCGCGTACAAGCGATGCTCTCTCAGAGTCTATAAAATAATACGCAGATGGTCCTCGTGTACCTCTCTAGTAGGTGAGTAGATAAGAATATCAACCACAAACACCACCACAAAATTGTCCAGATAAGGATGAAAGATGCGGTTCATCAAACCCATAAACGTCGCTGGTGCGTTCATAAGACTGAACGGCATGACCAAAAACTCATAGTGACCATAACGAGTCCAAAAGGCAGTTTTCGCTATGTCCTCGTCCCTAATCATCAACTGGTGGAATCCTGATCTCAAGTCTATCTTCGAGAAAAAGCTCGACCCCTTCAACTAATCAAACAAATCATCTATCCTCGGCATAGGATACTTGTTATTCACTGTTACCTGATTCAACTTTCGGTAGTCAATACACAATCACAAGAATCCATCCTTCTTCTTAGCAAAAATAGCAGGAGCTCCCCACGGTGAAGTACTCAGGCACACAAACCCCCTATCCAGTAACTCCTAAAATTGTACCTTGAGTTCATGCAACTCAGCGGGTGCAAAATGGTAAGATGGCATAGATATAGGAGCAGCTCCGAGAATCAACTCAATAGAGAACTCTACCTCACAACTCGGCAGCAACTCGAACAGATCGTTAGGAAAGACATTCGGATAGTCGCAAACCACTGGAGGTAACTCTCCTCGAACCCTAACCCCCTCATCCAACGTGAGAGATGGGAAGAGGAAACCCAGGTTGCCTTGGTTTCGTGCAGCACCGGGCATAGATACCAAACCCTCATCCCGATCACCCACAAAGCAAAAGCAATCTCCCACCAGTGTACAAATCGTTACCCTTTGTCGATCGCAATCGATAAAGGCACGATAGGTGGTTAGCCAATCCATTCCTATGATGACATCAAATGAGGTCATGTCTAGAATGATAAATTCAAATTCTAAACAACGATCGGTGACCTCCAACACGCAGGATCTACAAACACGACTCAACATCACCCTCCCACTGACTGGGGTCTCCACACTCAAAGCACTACCCAACAGGTTTATTTGTAACCCCAATGCAGAAGCAAAAGCAGAAGCAGAAGCTATAAACGAATGCGATGCTCCAGTGACGATAAGAACACTGGCCCATGATCTAAAGACTAGAAAAGTACCTCTAATCATGAAGGTGGTAGCAGCAGCATCGGGCACGACCGGTGCTCTGGAAGAACTGGGATATGCAAGAACATATGCCCTGGCCTGTCCACTGTGGCTCTAAACTGTAGATTGTCTGCTCGACTGTACTGAGGTGCCCCCTTCTATAAATCTAGATGGCTGACGTCCCTGGGCAGATGGAGTAATAGGTGCTCCAGCTGTCCTCCGCGTACTCCTACCTCTGGGGCAATCCCTACGGATGTGCCCAGATTGGCCGCACTCAAAACATACCATTGGCCCCCTCCCATGTGCCTGCGACTGTGACAATGCCTGAACAGGCGCTAGACTCCGGCATTCTGCCGCACAATGGCCTGGCCCTTGGCATCTACGACAAAGAAGCTCCCTCTGCTCTGACCTTCCTGTTGAAGCTACGGGAGGCATTAATGCAGAAGACTGTGGCGGATACGACCCCACCAAATGAGAACTCGGACTAGATGTCCGTCGAAGCTTGTCCCTGCGTCCCTGGAATTGTGCACGTCCGCCATCTTATTGACTCCTATTGTCCCTGTCTCAACGCGTCTCGTTCAGTGTATCTTCCACCTACATGGCGGTCTCCACTAACTCAGTAAAAACCTGCATCCTGAATGCTGCCACTTTGTTTCAGATAGCGGGCCTCAAACCCCTCTCGAACCTCTTCGTACGGAGTTCGTCAGTTGACACAATCTCTTGTGCGAATCGGGATAAAGCTAGTAAACTCAGCCTCATACTCAACAACTATCATCGTCCCTTGAGTTAGGAAGAGAAAGTCCTCTCTGTAGCGATCCCTCAATGTTGTCGAAAAGTATTTTTCTAGAAATACCTTCGTGTATGCCTCCCAAGTGCCCCAAACTGTAGTCCTAGAAAACTTTCACCACATGTGAGCACTCCCTCTCAGTTGGAAGGCAGCAAAAGTAACCCTCAGATCATCTTCCACTATCTGAAGCGAGTCCGAGATCCTAGTAACCAACTCCAGCCATTTAGTGGCTACCGTGGGGTTGAAATCCCCAAAAAAGGTAGGAGGGTCCAAACGGCGAAACACACGCATCACTACCGTCGCCCTCGGCTCAGGTACGGTCTCTCTTCCCCTAGAGGCCTCAGCCAGTTGTCGGATGGAGCCGACCATCTCACGAAACAAATCTCCGTCAATAGGTTCTTGGGGTGCATTAGCATCCCTAATATCTGGATTGGAACGTCCCTTCGGCCTCGTCCTTCCCGCGTGGACATAACTCTATACGAAAGCAACATAACAGGATAAGCATTCATACAACAAGTTATTGCTAACAAAAATGACATAATGCACATAACCATGCTAACACTTAGCCACCTAAGATCATGTCAACACATCTCACATACCGAGGATAACCAACAAAAATGACTCATCACTTTAGATAACCTACTTAGATTCCTTGCTAGAAATCACGTCCACGAAATGCGCCTCTAACTCGGCTCCCAAATTGTTAATCCAAATGCCCAAAGAAAAGACTAATCAATCCTAAAGTCCAACTTCCATACCCACGTATACACATCAAGCAATCATGCTGAACAGGCTATCATGCTTATGTTTAGAAAATGCTTAAACACATACAATCAAGCACACGCATATCCTCACAAGGTGATGTACTCTCTTTTTCATGGCTCTTAGGTATTCGAACCCAGAGCTCGGATACCAAGTTGTCATTCACTAAACACCAGAGTCACGCAAAGGCCCACCATAACACCGTTTATGAAAATAAGATTTGCAGTTGAAAATCAAAATATACAATATTTGGATAAAAGATTCCCAAAGTTCAGCTCTCATAAACAGTAAACATGCAGTCTCATACATGAATAAGTATATCACCTCAAGGCGTATAAAATTTACCTTCTGAAACAAGCATCGCATGTAAAAGTACAAGTCTCAAAAATAGAAAAAATTACAGCAAGTCTTCCGCCATCACGGGCATCTAGGTCAACTTCATATGATCACCTAAAAATGGTTTTTAACAAAATTCCACACCGTGAGCCGAAACCCAATAGGAATAGACTATAAAGCTGTAAAGCAAGTTATGCAATCATAAATATAGAGACTCTACCACTGGAGCCAAAAAGGTTTTCTTCTCAAAAGTTACAAGTTTTTCATCCTTAAAACTATGTATATCATCCTCACAGATATCATGCCACAATTAAGGGAAAGCAGTAAAACACAGTATGCTCCACTCGGGCCACACAGTCGAGGAGAAAATAATATAAAATGAATCCTATGTACCGACTCTGCCACACACAAACAAATGTAACAACTATAGACTCTTACCAATTACTCTAAAACCGCTCATGGTCTGCTAAGTAATGACAAATTCTATACGGAGTCACGACAACATAAACCACTTAGTTTATGAGTTCACAACCTAAGGGCATTAAGCACCCACTACCTCATTTATGGGGATTAACCCGAAGTCACGTAGGGACCTACTCTGCACACGTTTTCGGATTTACACCGAGGAGCAATTGAAGCCCAACTCAACACATCCACTGTCACGATACAACTATGGAAAATATTTTAAAATTCGTAAAATAGTTCTACATCGCATGTATAAAAGTGATCCAATCTATCCACATGGAGATTTACAAGCATGTAACAACATATTTCTAACAAAATATTTTCAAAGCAGAGACTCAATTCCAAGGGTTAGCTCTAAACCTTCAAAAATATATTTTTCACAAAATACCTCATTTTCAAATTTTCTTTTGAAAATCACGGATATTAATACATCCGGATCATATATAAAACTAAGAAATGTGTAAAAACCCACTTTTTTTCCAAAAACTAAGGTTTAAACATGAAAAGCACATTTAATGTATTTTTTACCTGATGAAAACACATATAATTACATATAACACCCTGTAACAGCAGTAGGGTCTAGAATCCTATTTCAGTGAATCAAAAATCGAAGACTCAAAAATTAAACTTCATCAAAATTAGAATCTAACCAAATGAACGTGAAGCTTACGATGCGTACAGTAAGGATCCGTAAACAAACTAACAAAAAATCAAGTCCCGGGCCCTCAAATCTAGAGAGAAGGTAAAGAAAAAGAAAAACTTAGCTTAGAAGATATGTTTTTAAAAATATCTCAACCCACTGGATATTTATAGAGCACGGAGAACCAAGGGCCCTGTCGACTAAACAGCTTGGTCTAGTCGACTGAACATGCTTTCTGTTGCCCTAATCGACTGGATCCTCCAGTCCAGTCGACTAGACTGCTGGGCAGTGTATTTTTTGACACAAAATAGGTTTTTTGGTCCACACACTAGCCAAACAAGCCTCAGCCAAACTCGGGAAAGCGTAAAACGCATTTATACATACAGTTCTACAACATTGAAACATAACTCATGCATCGAGACTATTCATAGAATGAAAGAAACACGTCGAATATATAAATAATCCAAAATAAAACGGTTATGGGGCTCACACTCAATTTACCAAAAATCAAGTTAAGTGAACCATTTGAGTTCACCAACTCAAAAATCCCCAACTTGTTCAAGATTTAACCGAATTAAAATCCTAACTCCTCATTTTCTAAATTGATGCATCTTTAACAATAACAATGAGATAGATTTAACATAAATCATATTTAAACCCATTAATATCATGCTTTAACACTAAACCCCCAACCTAGGGTTCCAAAAGAATATATCTATCATGCTTTTACGTGAATCTAACAAATATACAACTCACATACATACAAAGATCAAAATTAGTCTTAGATCCTACCTCTTAGACGATAAATTCATAAGAAACCAAGCTTTAACAAGCTCCAACGAAGCAAATCACCAATCGTTCGGTGAGAAGAGAGCTTTCAACGCGTATATTAATTCTCCAACAACCTATAATTGAGAGGAGAACAAAATGAATCTATCAAGAAATGGTAAGAGGAGTTCAAGGGAGCTCCAACTCTGATTCTAGGGCTTAAGGTTTGAGTTATAGAGAGAGAGAGAGAGAGGAGAAGAGGGAATGAGAAAAAGAAGCTTAACTTACATTTTTAAAAAGCTGCCTGCCGACCGTTCGCTTGAGCGGAGCCGCGGCTGCTTGAGCGGTCACCTGCTGTAGGCACTCCAAACAAATAATCGTATATATAACCAGAATTTTGATCCAAACGCCTCAAGACTCGTCCCAACAACTCACCATAATTGTTCTCATGCATTATCAAGTATAAATTATCATCACCAAACATTAATATGATTAAATTTTTAATTCGCTCTCGAAATTAACACATTTTCTTATTCCACATAAGGTCTCAAAACAAATTTTAATTAAATCCTCAAAAATAAAAGGGTCCGGGTCCTTACATTTTTGTATGAAATAAATCAAAATAAAAAACATTCTTATTGGTTTTTGCCGGTAAGAAATTAAAAAAGTTATAGTTTTGAATCTACTTGATTATTTTTCAAATGAAAGAACTCCGCACTTGTGTTCAAATCTATCTATGGAACTTTTTTGAGTATTTCTTAAAAAATAAATTCTGATTGACCAAAGTGGTAGGATACCTGTGTTGATATTGATGTCTACAATCACCCCCATCTAATATATCTTTTCATTGCTCCTCTCTCAATAAAGAACATACTACTGCAATCTAATGCTTGAGGAAATATCAACTTATACGAACCTTATTTTTTTGTTCTCAATAGTGTGAAAACCGCAGATAAAAGCAAAAAAAATTGTTTAAAAAAATTAAAACTTTTTTTTGAGGGAGAGTATCCATCTTTGTTCAATAGATATTTATTGAGAACTTATCTAGTTTTGCTTCAAAATTTGAAAAACCTTAAGGATGTCCAAACGTGTTCCAGCAACATCGACCACATATAGGATTGAACTTGGAATTTGAAAAAAAAATCTAGTACGAACTCTTAACTAAGTTTTTTTTATCACCTCGGGACATTAACCATAAGTTTGTTTCTGTTTTTGAAATTTCATAAAACTATAATTTTCATTGAATGATTTGTATATATATATATTTTTTTTTTATGTCAAAAGAATTTAGTTTAATATAATGTTGTTAAAATACTAAAAAATATAAAAATGAGGGAGTTTTATTAACATTATTTTCAAAAAAAACAATTCATGAGATTGCTTCTTTAGATTTTGTTCGTCTAGTTGAGCGCTTGAGCGATGTCTTGTGCGCTTGAGCGATGTCTAGCGATGTCTTGTGCGCTTGAGCGATGTCTTGTGCGCTCGAGCGGTCTCTTGACGGTTAATTTTGTTTAAAACTACAGTGATTTTTCATGGTGCTTCTTAGCGACATTTTCAAGCCATACACAAAAAGAGAGAGATGGTAGGTATTTGGTATTATGATTTGAACATTTGCTAATATTTTGGATTTGATTGTAATGCTTTTCTAATGATTTTTTTTTTCTACTTGATCATTTTGAAGATTTGGTCTATGTGTTTTTTTTTTTGTCAAAAGAAGAAGAAGAAGTTTATTTGAATAATGATTGAAAAATAAGTTTGCTTGAATTATGATTATATGAAGATTCTTGAAAAATTGTACAGATAAAGAGTTTTGATGCAAGTTTATATAGTTTGGAGTTTCTATGTTTTTCTGAAATTGCCAAGAGAGAGTTTGTTAGGAGTTTAATAATTATTTTATTTGAATTAAATTCTTTTATTTTATTTCTATAAAATTCAGGTTTTATAATTAATGCAAAACTCCTAGTTTGTTTACAACTCTTGTAGTTGGATATGGATAAATTTATAGAGTTCTAATTGTTTAGAAAATTCTAGAAGCATTGGGAATCCTTAATAAATAAGAAGACTCAAGTACAAATGATAAAGGCAAGAGTACAAGCTATTCAAGCAGGTTCGTGCAAGAGAAGATAAGACAGAATGCAATCTGCCACATGATTGCTCAAGCGGTCCCAAGTCCGCTCGAGCAGACCCCTGAGAGTTTCAATTCTAATAAAACTCTAACTATAGGGTTGGTATGTCTATATATTGGTATATACCATTGACTCGAAAATACAACTTCAGAACACAGCAATCAGAGCTTTAAGAGAAAAGCTAAAAAACCTTTCGAGTTCCTTATGAAAATTATTCGTGTTCAACTTCGATGGATTTCTAAATTTACTGACGGCGGATTATGTTGAAATTTTATGAATTCAATTGGCCATTGAATTCCAGAATTCAATATCAGGATTTATTTACAATTCAATTGGCCAATTCAATTAGCAAATAAATTCTGAGAATCAATACCATTGAATGGTATAGATTCTTCTGTAATCCCCTCCATGATAGAACGTCTATATGAGCTGTCATCCCATTCAGTTTTCTGAGACAGAAAAAAAAAAAAAATACAGCAGCAAGGTAAGAACCAAAAAAGACATACAGACAGATTCCAAAGCTGTGGGCGTAAAAGAGAGAAAGAAAGATGGGGTACGTTCGTAGCTGATCCTTGGTGGTGTTCCAACGATCGTGTTAGCCGTTTTATCCTGGGAGAGTGACGCCGGTGGAAAAATCTACAACACCCTCGGTAGGCGGTGAATCATTCTTAAGGAAACTGCATTTGCAGGACTCAGTTTGCATATTCTGTTCATGTTAATTATGTATTTTATTTTCTGTAAATTCTTATTATTGTAATTGCTGAAAGTTAATAAATATGTATTTTCTGAATCACCGAGTATGTATATTTTATTGTGACGTTGGATTTCTCTTAACAATCTTAAGAATGAGATTGTCCTCCAAAAGATTATACAGGTGTGAAAGTATCGATGATTCAATACCTGCAAAGTTTCGAGAATTTGTTGTTAAGGTGATCAAGTGGAGAATAGTGTATGTAGATTCGGCAACCAAACTTAAGATATTTAGATTGAGTATTTGAACAAAGTCTGTAAGTGTGTGTCTTTTAATTGTTCGATTGATAGTACTTAATTACTTGGATTTGGATTAGTCCTATGATTTTTTTTTAATCCAAATTGGATTTTTCATGTTAAAAATATTATGTGTTGAGTTTGTGTGTTTGGATCTTTACTGTTGGCATTCCACGACATAGATTGATTACAAAATAAACTTCAAATAATTTTTTTTCAATATTTACTTGCATTATATTTACTTGCATTACTTGCATTAATAATGTTATGTAAGCTGATCGTTAGTTCTTTGATTAATCATTAATTATGTTACCAATATGATAACACTATTTAAATTCTTAATTTGTGACATTTACATGACTTAATCTTTATAAAGTAAGTCAAATATAAGCTTAACATTATTACAAATTAAAGTATATACTATATTTTGATCAATATATGCATGACAATATTTTAAATATTATTATATCAACGTGAAAAATATGATTTCCTTTTTGTTGATAGAAAATAATATTTAAACAATTCTGTAACACCACAACCATTTACATGGTAACGATATTGTTCGCTTTGGGCATAAATTCTCACGGTTTTGCTCTTCTCAGGGGGTCATCCATCCTTGTATTACTCTCTCCCAAGCACACTTAACTGCAGGGTTCTGCTAGGATCTTTACCACATGAGAAAAAGCCTCGTTGAATGTAAGGGTCCAAAGTTTTTCTTTTATAGCCTAGAAACTCCCTCTTCTTTTTCGATGTGAGATACCAGGATATAGCAATCCACCCTCCTTAGGGTTGCACGTTCCCGTGCAGTAGTCCGCCAGCTCCGATAGCATGTCAATCCTTATCAACCCACCCACTCAGTAGCCCACCCACATGACACGCGAGATGAAAAGGGCTCATACTCGGAGGTGGGAAAAGTCGGCTCTAATACCATCTGTAACACCCCGACCCTTCACATGGTAACAATATTATTCGCTTTGGGCAAAAATCCTTACAATTTTGTTCTTTCCATAGGATCACTCATCCTTGCATTGCTTCTGTCCAAGCACAATTAACTGCGGGGTTCTGCTAGGGTCTCTACCACTTGAAAAAAAGTCTCGTTGAATATAAGAGTCAATTGTTTTTCAAAATATAGCAACTAACACATTATACATAAACATATGATATACCTAAGCATGTGGGCTTTGAATAAGTATATACCAAACTCACACTATACAACAAGGGAGTTGAACCTAGGGAATATTATATGTTGAAAAAATTAACTTGAAAATTCGATTGAAAATCATGCCTGATCAATGTGAGTTCTAATAGGAGGTTTAAGAGAGTTCTTGGACTGGATAATAATCTTTATGGATGCATCTCGGTATGTGTTTAGAATTTTTTTTTGTGTGCTCACATGTTACACGTTAACTATTTCACATTCTTAATATAAGAAATTGCTACACCTAGGTGAGAGTACGTGAATTCTTAATTAATCCGGTCTGATTTTTTTTTAATCTTCTTTTAGAGTTATGCCACCATGAGCAACTCGAGGTAGAGATAGAGGACGAGGCCGTGGGCGACCTCCCACAGGACCACAAGTTCATGAGAAAGAACCATCTTATATATGTTGTTTTCTTTCATATAGACGTGATGTCTGCGAGACGAGGGCAAGGCCGCGATCGAGGCCGTGGCCATGCTGTTAGCCAAGGGGATGTTCCTATCCCTGATGCTGAGGATGCAAATGCTACCCAAGGACCCGTTGACATGGTAGAGTTGTTGCGTGTGCTGGTGGGTTCCATCGACCAGCCGGTTGAGACCTCTAGAGGTGAGGCGGTTAGGGAGAGGGTGCCTGAGGCGAGGGCTACTGTGGCGATGCAGGAGTTTAGACGCATGGATCCGCCTATTTTTATAGGAGATTCTGATCCTATCGTGGCGACGGAGTGGTTGGAGTTGATGACACAGATCCTTGACACACTGCAGATTGTGGAGGATGAGTTGCGGGTTTCTTTTGCCACTTTTCAGCTGAGGGGTGCTGCTCATGCCTGGTGGAAATATGCCAGGACTATTGCAGGAGTTACTTGGGCAGCTTTTACAGGAGTATTTCTGGAGAAATACTTCCCAGCTTCGAGGAGAGATTTGTACAGGGAGAAGTTTTACACTCTTACCCAGGGGGGATGGACGTCATGCAGTATGAGTCTAGGTTCACATGCTTGTCCCGGTTTGCACCTGAGTTAGTGAACACAGACGAGCTACGTTCTATGAGGTTTGAGCGGGGTCTGAGACCAGCGATTAGAGAGCGTATGGTAGTGATGGGGATTCGCGTGTTGACGGAGCTGGTAGAGGCAGCAGCGAGGGTAGAGAACACCATGATTGAGATCCGAGCTACTAGGGAGGCCAAGATACCGCAGGATGGAGTAGAGGTGCAGACAGCTGGGCGTTTCAGCAAGAGGCAGAGGTCCTCTAGTTCTAGTTTTCATCCATCTGGATCACAGCACTTCTCTGCACCATCACCATCAGTGGCTCCGTTAGGGAGGCCAGAGCAAAGGGAGATCAGATGTTTCCAATGCAGACAGCCGGGGCATCATGTACCAAATTGCCAGCAGCTGAGGCAGTCTCAGGACCCACAGTTGAGGCAGGCTCAGAGCTCCATGCAGGACAAAACGCAGGGGACGGAGTTGCCAGTTTGTTATAGATGTGGCCAGACTGGACACATCCGCAGGAGTTGTCCCCAGATGGACGATGCGCCGAGCATGGCTAGTACGCCAGAGGGTTCGTATGTGCGGGACCGACAGCAGCATCCAGCAGTTCAGACTTCCCGACCGACGACAGGTGGGGGTACATCAGTTCAGTCGGTGCGGCAGCCGACAGTGCCGAGTTATGGCGGACAAGACAGAGAGGGGTTGCCCCGAGTGTATTCTCTTGCAGCTGGCGGTTCATCTAGAGCACCGGTTATGCCGGAGGATGCTGATATGCCTTCAACGAGCAGAGGTATTTTCTGAGTAGGCAGGCTTTGGACCAATTTTCTTGTTGCATCTGTTTGGGGTTGGTTATGGATCCCGTGGTTAGTGTGCTGTCTTGAGGTGGAAGTTGGTGATGATGTAAGGTTGGGATGGGTTATAGATCCCGAGTCTTTGACATAGTTGGCCATTGTCTAGGATGCCAGACCTTGTTTGACTATATCCTAGGAATGGTTTGGTTGACCATCTCGTGTGCCTATGTCAATTTCGATTGACGGTTTGTTCTTTGACCTTATGTTGAATTTTGGGAGCAAAATTCCTATAAGGGGGGCAGAGTTCTGAGACCCTGACCTGTTTACTTTTTTCGACGTTTTTGGACACGCATTACGTATTTTCGTTTAAGCATGTTTTTACTGCTTTTAATGCATGATCGGGCTTAGATATGCATGCGGGGTAGGTTTCTGGGGCCGTGGGCCGCTGTGGCACGAATCTCGAAAATTTTCAAAAAAAGAAATTTTGGAGACCTATAAATATCTGGACTTTAGATATTTTCATAAAGATATTTTCTAAAAGTTCTCGAGGGCCCAGGGTTCGATTTTCAACGATCCAACAGCGGATCCTTGGTATTGGCGTCGTGGGCTACGCAACCATCCGGTCAGAATTTGATTCTAAAAAAACTTAATTTTGCACTTGGTTCGAGGCATCGAGTTTTTAACTCACCGAGGTAGGATTCTAGACCTGTATATTGTATAAGGGTGCTATGGGTAATCGGGTGTCTTTTTACCAGTTATATTGCTGTAGATCTGAGTTTATGTTCAGTTGGATTTTTGGGTTTAAAACCTTATTTTTGGCAATTTCTGTGGATAGAATCAGGTGTTTAGAGTTTCTTTTGAGGCCTTAATGTTAGGCCTAGGCTTGTGTTTGTTTGAGGATGTTAAAGGAGAGTTTCGAGGCTTCGATCTGAGGTTTGGAGGGCTGACCCGTAGCTTTGAAAAATGATTTCTAGGCTGATTCAGTCAACTGACCTATGAGTTCAGTCGACTGGATCATGTGTTCTTGGGTTCAGTCGACTGAACTCATAGGTTCAGTCAACTAGATTTGTGTTCTTAAGGTTTAGTCAACTGGACCGCGAGGGTCAGTCGACTGGACAGTGCTTCTGGGCTTTTTTGCCATTTCCAGTGGGTTTTCAGTCGATTGGGGGTTAGGTCCAGTCGACTGAATTCTGAGCTATTTGTTGGTGGTTTGGTGGTTGGATTTTGGTTTTCGATTGGCGTCCTACGGTATTCAATTGATTGATTTATGGGAATTGGTCAATTCAAATACTTGTTGATTCCTTTGGGTGTCGTGTTGGTGATTGGCCTTCCTCTAGTGGTGTTTAGTCAATGGAATTATGGGGGTTCTATTAATTAAAATCATGGAGAGGGGAGTTAGTTGTACCTCTGTTCGGTTAGTGGTGTGGTGGCTTCGGGGGTCGTGTAGTGGCCCGGGTGTTTATGTGATGCCGTCCTCGGGTGTGACGTGCATGGTTGGTTCAGGGTTTGTGGTACGATTGCATGAGTGTTGGTTAAGTCCGCGACGTGTGGGTTCGTGGTATGGTTTAACGTGGGGTTCTGGAGAGAATCGATCTGTGAGAGGTTTCAGGTGTTAGCCTTCGGGTTAGGTATGGATTGTCCCTGTGCGTGGACAGGTCCCGATTTGTGGACGAGTTGTTCGGTTATCGAATGATGGGTATGTGGCCTGTGAGGTCTTATCGGGCTATATCGTTATGTGCATTTGTAACTGTTTATTTATGTAAGTGGATTACATGGCATGATACCTTATGTGTATCGTGGTTATATGCTGTAGAACTCAGAGTTTTATTAGGCATGGATGTGATGGATTTGTGGGGACACATGCACGTAGTGTATGTGGTATGTAATATACATCTAAATCCTGATTAGGTTATGCATAGGAGTGTTCGGTGTTATCCTGTAATATGCGGTGTTATCCCGTGGTATGCGGTCTTATCCCGTGGCATGAGGTTTTATCCCATGGAATAATCCGTGGGCGGCGGTTCCATCCTATGGCTTACGGCAATGTATGCGATTTTATCCCGTGGTCTGGTTTACGGTCTTATCCCGTGGTGTGCGGTCTTATCCCGCGGTGTATGATTTTACCCCGTGGTTTGGTCTATAGTTTTATTCTATAGTATACGGTTTTATCCCGAGAATGCATGTTTATTGTATGGCCTTTTAATCTCAGTATTAAGACTGTGGTTGCGGCGTGTGAGGGCCGGTTGTATGTATCATAGATTGCATGTATTGCATTATTGGACGGATAGACCAGTTTTCAAATTATTTTTAAGAGTCGTGTGAATCGCGACCTAAAAACCCTTTTAAACTATTTTCGGGCTCCTGTGAGTGAGTCGAAACATGGTTGTATCCTCGCTTTCTCATTTGCATGTGAAAACTATTTTCAAGGCTTGAAAGAGAGTCTAAACCTGCACTTTGATTTTCGAGCATGTTTTGTTTATACTGCATGCCTGTCTAGTTTCTGCTGAGTTTTGGCTCACGGTGTGAGATTTATTTTTCTTTAGGTAATGGTCACGCTGGATGATCTAGAGGTGCCGGAGGAGGTGGAAGAGTGTAGTCTTCTTTTTTGTTAGCTTTTTACATGTATGCTATAACATGTTTTACGGGCGTTGGAGCCGTGTAACGTTGCCGTTTGGCGTTTATATACAATGCATATATGGTTTATCTTTGAGAGTGTATTCTCGGATAGGGTTTTATCTGGTTGTTTATGGGTGTTTCACGTGACCCGGAGTTTGGGGCGTAACAATATCGTTACCATGTGAATGGTCGGGGTGTTACAAATTCAATCAATCACATCCACGAGTCATAAGCAATGAAAAGTAAACACGACACACAGATTTTTATATGGAAAAGCTCAACGTAGGTAAAAAAATCACGGAACTACCAAGTCTATGAATCAAGAACTATAAATCGAATAGTTATAATACAACTTATAGACTATTGACCGAATCTTCAATCTACTAGTCCTATGCTTGTATACTAAATCCTCATACACCGTTCTCTACTTGATTTCAGCCGCAACGAATTCTCGAAACAACTTTTTTAACAGAATTTTCTATCAGAACTTAGAACGCTGTCTAAAATTTCACTCGAATGATTTTCGAAGTTTTGGAGACACGAACAAACTTCTGAATCTTGCTTTGAAACTCTGAATATCGGAGTATCAAAAGTATTTTCGTACCTGCTTAATGACCCTTTTATAGGTCATCAAATCCCAAGTTGTAGAATTTCAAATGTACTGAAATTACCTAGCTCTGCTCAAACGGGCCTTTGGGCACTTGAGCGGTCATATAACAGAATGACTTCTTTGAATTTTGCTTTAATTGCTTGTACCATCAATTTGTACTATCGTTCCACGACTTCAACTTGGATTGAAATTCTTAAAACAAATAAGACATAAATAACCACAACCTAGATCCTAAAGAGACTCTAATACAACTCAAACTGTTATAAACCTATTCTATCACAATAAAAGATATATAACAAATAAAACACCTTGAATTACCCCAAACAAAATAGATAACAGAAATTAATATAAAATTAATTGTTTTACACAACGTATTTTTACAATATGTGTAGCACAATTAATAGACAATCTTATATTTATAATCTTTTACTTGTGAACAATTTTTTTTTTCAACGTGTTGTATAATTTTTCTTAAATAGTTTTTATCTTTAACAATTTAAAATTTTAAGATTACATGGAGGGTCGCATGATGTCTTAGTTTGAATTATGTGCATTTTTTATAGATCAAATTGGCCTAATTATTTATGTAAAATTCAAATATATAATTTTCAAAATAAAATTATTTAGTGAGCTAAATCGATTTAATATCCACTTTATTTAAATTTCAAACATATTGATCATCATATAAATTGGTTTATGAAAAATACTAAAAAATGTTTTTTAAGTGAATGTTCCATTATAGCTTTAGTAGCATAAACTCGTGCTATGCGCGGAATAAAAATAATAAATTTTAAATATATTATTTTATATTTTATAAAATTTTAAACATTAAGAAATATTTTCTAAAAATAGGGTGAATAGTTAAATTCATCATATAAAGTATAATGTTATTTTTATTAGTTTTTATTAAAATATAAGTAATTTTAAAACAACCAAATTGAATTCTATTAAGCGTATTTTGTTTTACCTTCAACACACTAACAAATAAGTTACCATGTATAATTCTTTTAAATATTTAACCATCTTTCTATTAAACAAACATTTTAAAATTTTAAAATCAAATTAAAGTACACAAAACAAAATAAAAATTCTTTTAATATGAAAGACTTTTCATTTTGCTTATCAACTAAATAAATATATGTAACTTTTAAAAATGTTTATATTTTTAATAATATTAAAAGTTCTAATAATTTTTTATTATTTATAAACTTTTAACACTAACAATATATAAATCATTCTAATTTTTCTCTAACTCTTCATATATA
>JAOTRH010323285.1:0-37420 GCA_034768845.1 Heliamphora exappendiculata
ATAATGAATAATAAATTTTGTTTTCTTAAATTTTTAATTATCTCGTACGTTATTATGAATTTTAGGTATTAACTCGACCTATTAATTCATGATTTTTTACTCTGATAAATTTAATTTTAAGTTATGAATTTGGCTTTTAATTATCTCGTACTTTATTCCGAATCTGTAGGTCTTAACTCAATCTATTAATTCGTGATTTTCTACTCCGATAAATTTAATTTTAAGCCATAACTTGATTTTTAATTATTTTTAATCTCGTATCTCATCCCGAATTTTGGATCTCAATTCGACTTATTAATTCATGATATCCTGCTTCTGACAAATTTAACCTTAAGCCGTAACTTGGCTTTTTAGATCTTAGCTCGACCTCTTAATTCGCAATTTTTCTCCCAATAAATCAAAGTTTTCATCCGTAACTTGGTCTCTGATCATTTTAAATCTCATTTCCGATAAACCTACCTTTAAGTCTGGTGTTCTTAAATCCTGACTTAACCTATCAAATTGATGTTTACCTCGTCGGTCCTCCTCATGACCCTAAACTGACTCGTCAGTCTTTCTCATGACCATAAACTGACTCATCGGTCCTCCTTATGACCCTAAACTGACTCGTCGATCCTCCTCATGACCATAGACTAACTCATTGGTCCTCCTCATGATCCTAAACTAACTCATCGGTCCTCCTCATGACCCTAAACTGACTCATCGGTCCTCCTCATGACCATAAACTGACTCGTCAGTTCTCCTCACGACCATAAATTGACTCGTCGGTCCTCCTCACGACCTTAAACTGACTCATCAGTCCTCCTCATGACCAAAAATTGACTCATTGGTCCTTTCACGACCTAAAATTGAATGATCTTTTCCTTGATCTGTGTTATGAAATCAGAACTTTCTTGCATTATATTTGCATTACAAAGTAAACGTCTGCATCATTTATTCATGATAGCATCCACATCATGTTTCTTATCGTATTCATCTTTGAATTTTGTCCTGAGAACTACGTTTTGATCTGATACCTAGCAAAAGGGGTACATAGGCAGCTTGATAAAAATTTAAGTACGCCCAACATCATATGCATGCTTGTGTGTTTGTGGCCTAAGATTGATGGTTCGGTCAAATGGTCGTTGTCTCTGGGTCTTTGATATAACTTGTTCCACGCATTACTACGCAAGTTATATCAAAGAGAGGCAACTGTAGACACACCAATTTAACTCCGCCCAATCTTAGGCGAATCCGATGATGAAAATAGGTAGAATAGTGCCTCAGTTCGATCCTCAGAAAGCGATCCAAGTTCGATATTTGAACCCAGAGCCTTCGAACCAATAAAATTTTGTCGAACCATCGAAACTTGCTGCCCAAGTAAGGCGACCGCCAACTTGCATTGTGGCGCCCGTCATAGAACTTTGTGAAAACCCTAGCCAAAAGTGACGAACGCCACACACCATCATGGCGACGGCCAACTCCCATTGTGGCGACTGCCATAGAACCTTGTGAAACCTTCCAAAAACATGACAACCGCCAACTTGCATTGTGTCGACCGCCAACTCCAAATGGTTTGACGTGTCCCAAAACGTGGCAACACCTAATTGGTTGAAGAATTCTATAAATGCCATACCCCAACGTACGTTTTCAGTACGGATTTTGAGTGAGAGAAACTCTGCCAATATATTGAGCGATCCCGAGCTCCGACGCCGAAACCCTGCCAAGATACCGAGTCCCTAATCTCCCATACCTACATTGAAGTGTACATTGCTTGGATCACCCCCCGAGGATTGGACAATTGGAGCACATTTCCCGACTTGAGGATTTTCTGGCAATCCAGGTACTTTGCTTGAATCACCGATCCTTCTAAACTCCACTTCTCTCTATTGGAGCGATCGGGTTAATTTTTATTTCAAATTTTTTTTATTGTCAATTTTGTTTAGTATTTGCAATATTAATTATTGTTCAACGTAGTTGGATTATTTTTTTTAAAAGTTTCTGTTATTATTTTTATTTCATTTTTAATACATTGTTGCATTCCGTTTCTCCATCAACTTAGTGCCAACATTTTCAGCGGTTACAACTAATCAATGTTGTTAATCGTTACAATTAAGGCACCTACATGAAAATGGTTGTAATCGCCAATATTACACCTATTTAATTTTAATACTACATTTTTTTCATTTTCTTTCTTTTATGTTAATTCATTATTTTAGCATTTATTTTATTTTATTTTAGTTAGCTTAGTTTTACTTTACTGGCATTCTAATTATTCTTCTAACTTAATTTTCATGTTAGCCTCTGTTTAGTAAATAATGTAATTTACTTTTCAAGCACTTACTTTTCTTTGTAATGTAGCCTTTTATTTTCTTAGTTTAATGTAATTTTTTTAATGTTTTCTTTTCTTTTCTTTAGTGCTAATATTCTATTTTCCTTTAGCTTAGTATTTTTTTTCTAGTTTTTTATTTTTTTCATTAGCATAAATTTTTCCTTGTTAGCAGTACGTTTTTTTTTTCTCTAGTGTAATGTTCTTTTCCTAACATTTCATTCTTTTTCTTTTTCTTTATTTAATATTCTAGTATTTAATTTTCTTGTTTAGCCTAAACTTCATTTCAATAGCATTTTATTTTGTTGTACTAAGAATTTTATTTCATTTTCTTGTATTAGCATTTTTTTTTATTTTTTTTTTAAATTTTAGTTTAATATTCTTTTGCTAACACCAACCTAAATAATATTAGCTTAAATATTTATTTAATTCAATGTTCTTTTAGCTTTTCTTTCATTAATGTAATTTTCTTTTCTATTATTTTATTTTGTTTTAATATTAGCTTTAATTTCCTTACAAAGTTCCATTTAGCATTTCTTTTCTTTTAATACTAGCATTCATTTTCTTTTTAAGCACTATTTTCTTTTCCTTATATTTAGCTTTATTTTTCTTCATCAAATCTAAAAATAAAAAAAAGACTTTTAAGTTGATTTTCATCTTTAAGAAGTTTATACTTTCCTTTCTTAAAAATACTCCATTATTCTTTTTTTTCTTCTATTTTCTTTTATTCTCTTTTAAATGTTAATAGCTAAATCTTTTTAATTTGTCTCTCATAATATTTTTCTTTCCTTCTATTAACAACAAAAAACACAAAAAATATGAAGATATCTTTTAATGTTCTTTTATTCTTATTATTTTCATCTTTTATGTAAATAATTAAATTTTCTTCTTAATAGCATTTTCTACCCTTTCATATCTTGTCAAATCTTTTTTCTTTCTTTTAAATCTTGAAATTCTTTTTTGTTACAAAACTCTTATTTTAAATTTCTTTATTAAGTAGGCTTTCTTTTAAAATAGCATTTTTAATGCATTTCTTATGTTACATTTCTTATTTCTTTATTAATTCATCATGTTGAGATTAACCTAGTTAATTTTGATAAAATACAAGTTTTAGTTTCTTTATTTGAAAATATGTTTAGGATAGTTTGATTTTTCTTTATTCTATAGCAAATTCATCTTTAGGTAGTTTTGGTAGCTTATAACATGTTTTATTATTTTGCATATTATGATAAGTTTAAGTCATTTTTGACAATATTGCATGTGGGTATGTTTCATGTATCTTTTAGATAGAAATTGTATGTTATAGGAATTAAAATTTTTCTTTTAACACTTATTTATTTAGAGTGTTATGTACATATTTTATGTATTTTCTATACTTAATTTTGGATATTCTCTCTTTACCTTCATTTTCTTTAATTGCATATATTTTAAAAATTCTATTAAAGAACTAATGATGATTAGTAAAGGCCAACCTTACGGTTGGGCGGACGAGGTTCCTAACACTTTTTCCGATTCGTACCTTAGCCCCCGAACCCTTTTTCTCTGGTTAACACTTTAAAGATCAGTAGCTAATTTTATTTTTCTTAGTTTTTCTAAAAAACTAAGTGGCGACTCTATTTTTAACATAAAAAAATTTTTAAAATTTAGTTTTTAAGGTGTTTAAAATATTTTTCAAAACATCTTTAATTTTTCTCATTTTAACCCCTAAAGTCCCAAAGCCACAGTCACACCCGAGGACGGCATCACATAAACACCCGGAGCCACCATACGACCCCTGAAACCACAACGCCATCAACAAGACCCCAAAAGGAATCCACAGGTATTTGAATCGATTAATTTCTATAAATCAATCAATTGAATACCATAGAACGCAAATCAAAAACCAAAACCCAACCACAAAACCACCAAAACACGCCCCATCACTTTAGTCGACCGAACCAAGCCCCCAGTCGACCGAAGACCAAACTGGAAAAGCCAAAATGCCTCAACACACGGTTCAGTCGACTAACCCTATGAGTTTAGTTGACCGAACCCCAAAATCATGATCCAGTCGACTGAACCTATGAGTTCAGTCGACCGAACTCACCCAGAAATCGTTTTTAAGCTACGGGTTTAGCCCTCTAAATCTCGAATTGAAGCCTCCAAACTCTAAATCAACACCCATGAACATCCACATGCCTAGGCCTAACACCAAGACCTCAAAAGAAACTTCGGATACCCGATTTCATCCACCAAAATTGACAAAAACTCAATTTTTAATCTAAAAACCCAACTTTACAGAAAATTAGATCTACAACAATCCGATCAGTAAAAAGAAACCCGATTTTCCATAGCACCCTTATAACACATACAGGTCTAGAATCCTACCTCGGTGAGTTAAAAACTCGATGTCTCGATCCATGTGTAAAATCAAGCTTCGTCGAAATCAAAATCTAACCGGATGGTTGTGTAGCCCACTACACCGATAGCAAGGATCCACTGTTGGATCATTGAAAATCGAGCCCCGAGCCCCCAAGAACTTAGAGAGAAGGCATAGAGAAAACGAAAAGCTTACTAGAGAAGTTTTAGAAAATATCTTTATAAAAATATCTAACTCCAGATATTTATAGGCCTCCAAAATATTTTTTTTTAAAATTTTTCGAGAATCATGCCACAACGACCCATGGCCACGGAAACCTACCCTGCATGCACATCTAAGCCCGATCATGTATCAAAAAAATAAAAACATGCTCGAACAAAAACACGTAACACGCGTCCAAAAACGCCGAAAAAAGCAAACGAGTCAGGGTCTCACACAATCCAACCCATTCAGCCACATAAATCCCATGAGTTTGTGCAGATTGATGAATTAAAACAGGTTGAAAAATTATGTACACACATCAAGAGAAGATTGTTTGTCTCGAGAGTCGACCTTTTTTTTTTAATTTTTTTCGAATTATGCCAAGGCAAGGCTCATATGGTTCACGAGTTGGGCTTGGGATGGCTCACTGGTTTTAATGCGTAGACCTAGGCCCAATCCAAGGGGCTTGGACTAGGCTCGTGCCTAGTTCAACTTGACCGAGCTTTACTTTGTAGACTTTAAGTGGACTTCGAGCTGGCCAATTTTCGCGGGCCATTTTGATACCCATGGATTAAACCTAGGCCTAGGCATTAAAATCAGTGGGCCTAGGAATGACGAATTAAAACCGGTTAACAAATTATTTACACACATCAAGAGAAGATGGTTAGCTTCAGAGGCCAACCTTTTTTTATTTTTTTGGAACTATACCAAGGTGGGGCTCATGGGGGTTCACGAGTTAGGTTCGAGACGGCCCACTGGTTTTAATGCCTAGGCCTAGGCCCAATCTAAGGGGCCCGGACTAGGCTCGTGCCTAGTTCAACTCGATCGAGCTTTACTATGTAGACTTCAAGTGGGCTTCGAGTTGGCCCAATTGCGGCGGGCCACTTTTATACCATTCTTATAACTTTTTTCTAAATTAACAAAAATGAATTCTACTAAATTAACCTATAAGTTTATAACGTTAACAAACTTTTATAATTTATGTCGAAAATCATAATAAGAATTTCTCAACTAATATCTGTGAGTTCACAATTTCAATTACAATAACCACCTATAAAGTTAAAGCTAGAAGAATATTATCAGCATTTTATTGCAGCTCAACTAATGAAAATTAATTATTGAAAAGTAAAATTTAAAAGTAACTAAATTATATAGGAGTGTTCAAGAAACCACTAAAGGTGGTAAATTGATCCAAAACGTCTGATTTGGTTGACTCTTTTTGTTGACAGTTTGATTCTAGTTCCAAATTATTAAGAATTGTTCATTATGGTTCAATTTTGGAATTAAGTTTGTAGTGAAAATTGAACCTTAATTTAGTTATATTCATATTATATTATTTGTTATGGGTGCTCATGTCAGAAGTACTATTTTAGTGGACTCCTTTGGGATGAATCCTATTAAAAAATATATATTCCATTTGTAAAGAAATTAATATAAATTCATTTCTATTTTTCTTTTTATTTTAGATGGAAAATCCAGTGTGTTTTATAGGTTTAGGAAGTTTATATGTTTAGGATGGTTATAAGTTTAGGTAGGTGTGGTTATATCTAGATTCCTAAAATGATCTAGATATCCTTGATTCTTAGTTTATCTTATATTGGAGTCCTTCTGAAGATTAAGAAGGTGGTACACACTGCCAGGCCTTGAGTACAAGTTGTCAAAGCATAACTCGAGTAAAGCTCAGGCATTTTAATTGAATTAGAGTCTTGCCTGCCTGAGGTTTTGAGGATCTATAAATAGATCATTAGAGATGCACGAAACTTACCTTGGACAGAGAATAATACTGAGCTTCAAGATCATATCAAGGGTTGGTTCGTGTGTCAAAAATATCGAAGATCGTTCAAGAGCAAAACTTAAACTGCGTTCTAATTTTTGGCAGAGGAGTCTGCCGGAGAGGCTGCTACAAGAATTTGTTGCAGTAGGAATCAAGAGGAGAACAGTGAACGAGAATTTAGCAAACAACCTTAGGACTAGAAGATTGAGGAGTCGATCAAAGAGTCTGTAAGTTGTATTATAACTATTCATAGTTTAGTGCTTGATTCCTGAACTTGGTAGTCCCGTGGTTTTTTACCCGTTGGATTTTTCCACGTAAAAAATCTGTGTTATGATTTCTTCTTGTTCTTGTATTTCGTGAATGTGATTGATTAAATATCTAAAATATTATTTTTTAAAATAGGAAAAATTATATTTTTTTCAATTGGTATCAAAGCAGGTTCTTTTTTATATAAAAAGTTTTTTGATCCTAATCAGTCACTTACATAAAATTTTCTAGAGAAGAAAACTCAACTGTTTGACCCCCGTTGTTAGATGGAGGAAACTATCCCTACTGGAAGACTCGTATGAGGGCGTTTCTAAAATCTATCGACGAGAGGGTCTAAATGTCTATTGTTGTTGGCTATACCCCTTCGACCATTAAATCTGGTGATGATATAATTTTAAAACCTACTGAACAAAAGGAGAAAAAGAATTTAGGCGAAGTAAGCTGGAATAGAAAGGCTATCAATGCTATTTTTAGCAGTGTCATACCTGAGGAATTCATATGTATTTGTACGTGTGAAATTGCTAAAGAAATATGGGATACCCTTAAAGTCACACACGAGGGCACATCAACTGTTAAGATTTCTAAACTTCAACGACTCACTACTAGTTTTGAAACCCTTCGAATGGAAGACAATGAGACTTTTGATGAATTTTATACGAAGTTGAGTGACATAGTAAATTCCAGTTTTATACTTGGTGAAAAATTTTTGAATCTCGTATTGTTAGGAAAATCTTATAGTCACTACCTGAACGTTTTCAATCAAAGGTTACTGTTATTGAAGAGAGTAAAGATATTGATTCTATAAGAGTGGAACAATTGGTTGAAAATCTTTAAACTTTTGAATAAACTCTACGTCAACCTAAAAAATCAAAATGCGTTGCTTTAAAAACTTCTAAGGTTGAGCTAGAGTCTTCAGATGATGAGACAGGAATTGATTATGAGGTTATGGCATTTATAGTTAAAAAAATTTAAAAAAATTATTTTAAATAAAACATCTAACCTCAAGTCAAAATCTGGAAAATTTGGTGACAAAAGTAAGAATGTTGTTAATTTGAAAAGAATATGGCAAAAGTTCAGAACCAGAATATACAGTGCTTTGAGTGCCAAGGGTATGGACATTTTGCACAGAATTGTCCAGACATACAAAAAAAGAAAAAAAAAGTATTCACTGTGACGTGAAATGATGAAATTGAATCATCTGACGATGGAACCGAGTCAGAACCAGAGAATGATGAGGGCAAGTTTGTTGTCTTTGCTGCTTCCACAGGATCAGGTAAGTCAAAATTATCTGACCATGAATCACGTGCGTCTCAAAGTGATTCTGAAAAAGAAGAACCAGATTCAGGTTCTGAATCTGATAAAGGAAATGAGAAGGATCTTCAGTGGTCTTATGATAAACTTCATAGGACAAGTTACAAAATGACGAAAATTATCACTAAGCTAACACTGAAGGTCAAAACAATGGAGAAAGATCATAACTGCATAAAGTCTGAACTAACTGAGTCTTAGAATTTGATTTCTCAACTAAGAATTTTTAAAACCAATATGACTAAGAAACTGATTAGTTCTGACAAACAGAGGAATAAACTCATTGAGTCATGTGATTCCCTCAAATCAAAAGTTTATGAACTTGAGTTAGAATTACAAGGCTAAGCAAAATTCAAATCTCTCTTTGCGGAAAGTGAAGCTAAAGTCAAATTGTAGAAAACTGATTTATTAACTACTAATACCACTCTCAAGAAATTGAATGCAGGTTCCTTGAGTTTGGAAAAGATCTTAAGCATACAGAAAGTGGCGTCAGACCGGACTGGTTTAGGATACGTGAAAAGTACGTCCATATCAAATAATACAGGTAAAATCAACTTTGTGAAAACTATCAGCATGCCTACAGGTAAGGAAAGTGTTTTGGAAAAGTCTAAGCAAATCAGGTCTGACTTTTCAGAAAAACCTCTTCAAAAACTTTTACCAAAATCAACTAATTTTTAAAAATTTGTTCATACCTGTCATTTTTGTAGTATTGTTGGACATGTTAGACATTTTTGCAGAAAAATAAAATCTTTGTCTACATATCAGCATGTAAGAAAATCTGAAAAACTACATGATTAAATCAGACAACTTCATAATAAAACTCTCGGCCAACTGAGCACTCGAGCGGGCTCTCTGAGTGCTCGAATGGACAATTGGCAGAGAGATGGGAAAGCTCACCGTTAGTCGCGCACTTAAGCGGTCACTCTGTACGCTTGAGTGGACCACTGGCAGAAAAAAAAATATGATCACTAGCAGTCTAGCGCTCGAGCGGCCCCTCTGTACGCTCGAGCGGACCACTGAGAAAAACAAATATGATCACTGGCAGTCTAGCACTAGAGCGGCCCCTTTTAGCGCTCGAGCGGACAACTGGCAGAGATCATATTTTGGCCAGAAACCCAGCACTTAAACAAAATCTTGTCCTAAAATATGTGCTGTCTTGGTTTAGAAATCTGATTTGAAATGTAATATTGTTCACACTGCTTTAAAAGCTCAAAATTCTTTTATGTGGTATTTGAACAGTGGGTGTTCCCGACATCTATCAAGAGATTAGTTCTTATTCTCGAGTATTGATCCATACGATAGAGGACTTGTCACATTTGGGAATGGAAACTCATCCAAGATTATTAGGAGAGGATCCATTAACTCTCTGGGGCTACCCAAATTGGACAATGTCCTTCTTGTAGATGCCTTAAAAAGCAAACTTACTCAGCATTAGTCAGATGTGTGACACACACCATGAAGTTCATTTTACTAAAACTTAATGTCTAATTTTTTATAAAAAGGGAAAAACTATTATTCATGGTGTTCGAACTTCTGACAACTGCTATGGAATTTTGCCTAAAATCGATTAAATATGTCATTCTACTAAAATTGATGAAACAAAATTGTGGCGTCATCATATGGGTCATATCAATTATAAGGATCTTTTCAAGCTTGCAAATTTTGAATTGGTTAAAGGCATTCCTAAGCTGAGCAGCAATACAAAAGTTGCGTGTGGACCTTGTCAACTAGGTAAACAAATTAAAGTCTCCCACAAGTACATAAATCATCTTGCTACTCAATATCCTCTGCAACTTCTTCACATGGATCTTATGAGTCCTACTAGAACAGAAAGTATAGGTAGCAAAAAATATATCTTTCTTGTTGTAGATGACTTTTTTAGGTTTGCTTCGGTGAACTTTTTGTATGAAAAATCTAACACTTTTGCTGTTTTTAAATCCCTATGTCTAAGATTAAGTAATGAATAGGAAGAAAAAAATCATCACATCACTAAGATTAGATCAGATCATGATAAGGAATTTGAGAACTCTGAATTCTCATGCTTTTGTGACGAACAGGGAATCTAACATGAGTTTTTCGCACCTAAAACATTACAACAGAATGGTTTAGTTGAACAGAAAAATAGAGTGGTACATGAGATGGTAGAGTTATGCTTCATGGTAAAAAAAAATTCTCTCAAGTTTTAGGCCGAAGTCATAAATGCTGCCTGCTATGCTATTAATCAAGTGTATTTACGATCTGGTACCAAACAGATTGCTTATGAGTTATGGAAAGGTAGGGAGCCAAATATAAAATATTTCAGAACTTTTGGAAGCAAATGTTACATTTTAAAATATCGTGAACAATAAGGTAAATTTGACTCCAGAAGTGATGATGGAATATTTCTTGGCTACTCCATTAACAATAGAGCTTATAGAGTTTACAATTTATGTACTTCTACTGTTATAGAATCTGTTAATGTTGTTGTTGATGATACAGGAACTTCTAAAAAGGCATTGACACCGGAAGCAGATTAGTCTAATTCTCAGATACTTGAAGATTCTGTTCAACTTGCCTCTCTAAAATAGATAGTGGATGAAAGTTCTAACAGTAGGATTAGACCAGAGGAGCGAGCAGCTTTGGAACCCTCCTCTCGCGTAAAGCTAAATTATCCATTGGAATAGGTAATTGGAGAGATAACAAAACCAATGATGACCCTCCGACAAATGCGTAATCAGGTAAATCAGGTAAGTCATTTGTGTTATGTGTCGTTTATTGAGCCAAAAAATGTGAATGAGGCTCTGACTGACGATTGTTGGGCGAATGATATGCATGAGGAACTTGAACAATTTGTCAAGAATGATGTTTGGAAGTTAGTGCTTAGATTTGAGAATGTTAATGTAATTGGCACTAAGTGAATTTTTAAAAACAAGTCTGATAAACAAGGGACTGTTGTAAGAAATAATGCTAGGTTAGTGACACAAGAGTACACACAAGTAGAAGGAATAGATTTCAACGAAATCTTTGCTCCTATGGTTAGATTAGAATCTATTCGTGTTCTTCTTGTTGTAGCTTATTTTCTCAATTTCAAACTGCATCAGATGGATGCGAAAAGTGCCTTCTTAAATGGCCAGGTGAAAGAAGTAGCTTATGTTGAACAGCCTAAAGGTTTTGAGAATCCGCATTATCCCAATCACATATACAAGCTCAAAAGAGCCTTGTATGGGCTGAAACAAGTCCTCTGAGCATGGTATGAACGTGTAACCACCTTCTTAGTTAATCATGATTTTATCCAAAGAAGTGTGGATAAGACTCTTTTCATCAAAAGGAACAAGAACGATATCTTGGTAGCACAAATATATGTTGATGATATTGTGTTTGGATCTACTTGTGAATCTCTTGTCCTTTCATTTTTTGAATGCATGCAGAAGGAATTTGAAATGAGTATGGTAGATGAACTAAATTTCTTCCTAAGTTTACAGATTAAACAGTCTAACGATGGGATTTTCTTCTCACAGTCAAAATATGCTAAAAACCTGGTTAAAAGGTTTAAATTGGAATCTACCAAACCCATTCGAACCCCTGTGAGTACATCTAGGAAATTGTCAAAAGATGAAAAAGGAAAAAATATTGATCAAACCATGTTCAGAAGTATGATAGAGAGTCTCTTGTATCTCACAACTAGTAGACCTGATATTGCATTCAGTGTAGGAATTTGTGCACGTTATTAGTCTAATCCTAAGGAATCACATTTAACTGTTGTTAAACGAATTATCCGATATGTGAATTCTACTGTAGAGTTTGGTATTTGTTTTTTCAAAGATACTAACTCAAACATCGCAAGTTTTTTTATACTAATTGGGCTGGATGTGCCGATGACAGAAAAAGCACATCAGGATGTTGTTTTTACATTGGTAACTATTTGGTTTCGTGGCATAGTAAGACACAAAATGCAATTTCATTGTTTACAACCGAGGTTGAGTATATAGCTGCTGGTAGTTGTTGTACTCAGTTACTGTGGATGAAACAAATGCTTTCAGATCATGATCTTATCTAAGAGTCAGTGATTATCTACCATGATAATACGAGTGTTACTAACATCTCAAAGAATTTTGTTCAACACTCTACGACTAAGCACATAGACATAAGGCATCATTTCATCCGTTAGTTAGTTGAGGATAATATCATCACTCTTGAATACATTGACACTGAAAGACAACTGGTTGATTTGTTAACAAAACCTCTTGAAGCACTTCGGTTTGAATTTCTTAGGAAATCTATTGGAATTGACATTTTGAGTTAAAACAAAAAAAATTTCTTCTTATTCATTCTAAAAGTTTAATTTTGGGTCAAACATTTTAAAATACTGTATGGAGGATCACTATCGGGAAACTATGCAAGATTAAGCTACTGTGAATTTTTAAAATATTTTTTTCTCATAATGATTATGATATGTGTGGTTAAATATACATGTGTCACGTACTGGATACTAGTTGAAAAAATAATATTTGATTGATTATTACAGTAAAATCCCATTGTGGATGTTGATGTCTACAATCACCCTATCTAATTATTTCTCCATTGCTCTTCTCTCACTCAGAACTGTGTGTGCTATACAATACTTACAGAAATGGCTACCTATACAAACTTTACTTTTTCATTTGCTGTAGTGTGAAAGTCATTGGTTATGCTACTTTTTATCATACTTGCGGAAATAACTACCTATCTGAACCATGCTTTTTCATTCATGTTAGTGTGTCAGTCACCATGTATGCAACTGTGCCTAAATACTAATAGAAATGGCTACCTATGTGAACTTTACTTTTTCGTTCGTTTTAGTGTGAAAGTCGCAAAAAATAACATAATTTTATATATTCAGTTCTTTATGAGTGGGAGCTTCTGTACTTCTTCAACAGACATACATTGGGACTTTACTTGATTTGACTTCAAACTGTGGGATTTGACTTCAAACTGTGGGATTTGACTACATTTCGGTTGTGCCTATTGTATATTGATCGCTCATATTTTAACTATTGCCCATGTGAAAATGTCTTTCAAAGGTTTGAAGTACGACTTATATAAGTTCTCATTGACAGGATTTTGTGACTTTATTTTTCCATGTTTCAACGATTGGATAACTCTGATCTGTCTGAGATATTGTTATAGTTTTTTAAAATTGTTTTTTACAATTAGAGTGTTAAGATGCCAATGCTAGTTCTTCGTCTCATAATTCTCTAACTTTCTTCCTCAGGTTTTACTCGGCTAGTTCATCGCTCAAGCGGCCTTCTGTGCGCTCGAGCTTACCTAAATGTTTCTTGTGCCTCGGGATGTTGTTCGCTCGAACGGGATCTATGAGCGCTCGAGTGAGTCTTAAGCATCTAAGTCTCAGTATGTCTCACGCTCGAGTGGCCCTCTATACGATCGAGTAGACTTAGCTTCTGCCCCTCTCCTGCTTGAGCGAAGTTCTGAGCGCTCGAGCGAACTGTCGCGACCCAGTTTAATAATAAACAGAGCATCGATTTGTTTTCAAAAACCCTTCATCTTTCTCTCTAAAATCTCATGGTGCTTCTCTCTCCTGGCTTGTTTTTGTGCAAATCTCACTCTCTAGAGCTTCATTTTTGTCCTCTTACATCAAAAGTAAGCGTTTCAACCCTCCTGTTTACATCGTACATCCGTCGGTGTTCTCCATAGGGTTTTGTGTTTGATTTTTTTTTCCTTGATCTAATGTTGAAATCTCTAATGCTTGCCAAGAACAAGTATTTTTTCCTTGGATGTGATTCGGTTTTACACCCTTAGATTCTTTTTTTCTTTTTTTTGATAACCTAGGGTTAATCGGCTCACATTCGGCAGTTTCTTATCCCTGGGGTTTCGATTCATGGAGGTTGGTTGTACATACATGATTTGTGTTAATTATTTTGATGTTTCACATGTTTTTTGATCCATCAAAATGCATTTTTATAGAGTTGTGAGTGAGAGATCGTTGTAGACCACGCACCTAGAGTTTACCGTAGCACCGCTCGAGCGGGGTTCTGAGCGCTCGAGCGGACTAGTCACTATCCGTCATATATTTTCTTGCACATCACATGATTAACAACTTGCCTAAGTATGCTTGTCTAAGTTTTTTGCATCCTATGATACATTTCTCATGCTTGGCTTGTAATTGACTAGTATTGATGCTTTGAGGGATTTTCTACCTTGTAACATCTGTGCGAATTTATCCTATCTACTGTTCATGTGATCTGAAGCATAATTAGAGTTGTTGCCTTGAGGCTATTGTTCATGTTTTTTATGTAATGATCTTGTTGATTTGCAATGGTATTGGGTTAATATGCTTATTTTATGAACTCGGTGAGTTGATCTTCACGTTTGGGTCATAATATAAGTATCTAATTTATGTTGGTTTTGATGTGTTACACAAGAACATGCCTCCCCTTACCAAGAGTTGTGAGTGAGAGATCGTTGTTGATGACAGGGGACATGGAGTATTTTTGGTGGATGGTACATGATAGGTTCTACAACATTGGGTTATGATTTTTCTTAGTAGTTTGGTTATCGTGCTTGGTACATTGGTACATTGGATTTTTTTTAGATATATTATTCATTGGTTTAATGATAACATCATTTTTTTTCATTGGTGTAATGATCATATCTTTTTGTTCATTGGTTTTTAATGATCATATCTTTCTTTTTTTTCATATGGTGGCTTGGATCTTTTGTCTTATGGATTAGGGTTATCATTTTGGTTGCTTGTTTATTCTGAAGGGATGGAAGAAGATTGTTTTTGGCTTTTGAAGAACTTGCGTGGACTATGACCTTTTAGTTAGGCTGTATATGTTGTGTTCACCTAGAATTACCAAGGGAGATATTGTAAAAAAATTAATATAAATTAATTTTTATTTTTATTTTTATTTTAGATGGAAAATCCAAGGTGTTTTATAGGTTTAGGAAGTTTATGTGTTTAAGAATGTATAGTTTTATGAAGGTTATAAGTTTAGGTAGCTATGGTCATATCTAGATTCCTAAAAGAATCTAGTTATCATTGATTCTTGGTTTATCTGATATTGGAGTCCTTCTGAAGATTAAGTTGGTGGTACACACTGACAAGCCTTGGGTACAAGCAGTCAAAGCATAACTCAACAGAGAGGCTCGGTCACCTGACCGCTCGAGCGCTAAAATAACCGCTCGAGCGGAGCCCAGGCGTTTTAATTGAATCAGAGTCTTGCCTACCTGGGGTTTTGAGGATCTATAAATAGATCATTAGAGATGCACGAAACTTACCTTGGTTCGTGTATCAAAAACATCAAAAATTGTTCAAGAGAAAAACTTAGACGGCGTTCTAAGTCTTGACGGAGGAGTCTGCCGGAGAGGTTGCTACGAGGATTCGTTGCAATAGGAATTAAGAGGAGAACAATGAACAAGGATTCGGTATACAAGCTTAGGACTAAAAAATTGAGGAGTCGATCAAAGAGTCTGTAAGTTGTATTGTAACTGTTCGTGGTTTAGTGCTTGATTCCTGGACTTTGTAGTCCCGTGGTTTTTTACCCGTTGAATTTTTCCAGGTAAAAAATCTTTGTTATGATTTCTTCTTGTTCTTATATTTCGTGAATGTGATTGATTAAATCTATAAAGTATTATTTTTCAAAATAATGGAAAATTATATTTTTTTTCACCATTAAGTCCTTTTATTTTTTCATTTACCAAAAATGCCTTTGCTTTAAATATCCCATTCTGAGTATTTTTCCCGACACTCTCCATATCTTCACCGACTTATCAAGGCTGCCACCGTACACGATCAATGCTTGACCTCTACCTGTTGCTTCCCAGTCTTCTTCGATGGCCAAGCACTTCACGGGATTGCTGTGCCCCGTCAACACCAACAAGCAGGTATGGTCACCGTCGCCCTTTGCCTCCCTCCGCCACACGCATATCGTTGTATTGGTTGATCTGCTGAAAACCAGGTTCCGCGCCGTGGTAGGCACAGCACCGCCAGAACTGATCGCTATTTGTCAATACGTGAAAATCATTTTGTGAGTTTCCTGGTACAAAACTGATCGCTTTTTCTATCATTCCACTACCTCTCATTGCATTGATTCACTACTTTTCTTTTTTGGGCAAGTTCAACTCAACCAAACAAATCATATATATGTATATTTGTATACACATATATTTATATATAGATACTGAACAAGTCATATTTAGTCTTGTCCTTTTTATCTAGGTGAATTTGTTCTCAGAATCCTTCAATCTCTAGTGAAGTTTTACTTGTTTGTTCAGAATATGGCTTGAAGGAATATGATATCCATTTACCAAAAGTGCCCTTGCCATTGCGTTTGTAATCATTGATTGTGATATGAAAATGAGAACTTGCAAAATGTGATTTCATTGCCTCATTTGAAACTGTTGCCTCAATGTGATATGGATATGAAAATGAGAACTTGAAAAATGTTATGAGAATTCTCATTTGAAACTGCTGCCTCGATGTGATATGCAAATGATAACTTGCAAAATGTGATTTCATTGCTTCAATGTGTTCTCATCTGAAACACGCAAAATGTCTCATCATCATTATATGTTCTCATATGTGAAAGAACCAATGATAAACTTAATTTTCATAACTTAGAATGTTTCATGTTAAAGCATTGTATAATGAGACTGAGTACTGAAATTCACTTTACAAAATAGTGCGTTGTAAATGAGACTAAGTACTACAACATTTTATAATGAGATTGAGAAATTAAATTCACATTAGAAAATGTTGCGTTGTACAATAATATTGATAAAATAAATTCACATTATAGTATTGTGATGTAACTATGAACTGTGTTATGAGATATATGACTACGATGAGAAGTTTGTATTGTGTTATGCTAAAGAGAATTTGCATTACACAATGAGACTTAGGAAAATAAATTCACATTAGTACTGTGTTGTAACTGTGAATTGTGTTATGAGAAATACGAATATGTTGAGAAGTTTATAATGCATTATGATAAATGAGATCTTAAATTCACATTAATATATGCATTCTAGTATGTGCATCACCATGTTATAATGGGTGTACGCGTGGTTTCTTTTCAATCCATGAAGGTTTTGTTTGTAGGAATCAATCCATTGTAATGATTTTTTTACACATCATTCTAGATAGATGTTTCTTTCCAAACAAGCTACCTAACCTCACTGTTTCATTTCATGATTTTTTTACATTTCGAACCTAAACTAATTTATGTATTCATTCTTCCATAATAATCAATCAAAAACTACTGAATATATCAAAAAATAATGCTAATATCCTGCTAATAAATAATATATCAGGATAGGGATGAAAGAATAACCGAAAAAATCGAACCATCTAACCAAATCGATTGAAAATACCAATTTAAGGTCGGTTTACATGACTTGAACAATCTGGTCGGTTTCTCTTCTCTAAAAATTCTGTAGGCCAGTTTGATTGATAATTTCTCTAAGTGAGAATTAAGAACTCATAAATAGGGTGCTTCAGCATTTAATTATTGGACGAGAGACATGTTCGACGTCTCCACATTCCGTAGGTTCTCTCTCATGGTACCCAAACCTCAGTGCCTCCATCAATGCACTCTCTCTCTCTGTCTCTCTCTCTCTCTCTCTCTCTCTCTCTCTCTTCATATATCTATATCTATATATATACACACATTTCTATTATATTAGCTCTAGCACATGCCTTGTATTTGTGTTTTTTCTGGTTAAATGATTGCTCAAATTCACTCTATGAAATTATTGACACTTGCAGAGGCGGCTATGCAGAGCGCCGCAAAAGGCAGAGGATGATGGCCACTGCTGAATCCTCATTGGTGAAGGATGCGTTCGGCAAATACGCGAACTACCTCAATGAGAATATGAAATCATCAGACCATGCATAAGAGTATTTTGGTCCGCTACTTTGATAAATTTTAAAAATAAGATCTGTAGGGTTATTTTATTAGTGATTGGGACCTATCCCAAAACAGATTCCTAATATAGTAGTCATAATTAATTATCTCTATATTATATATAAAGAAAAACACTTTTAAATATTAGTTGTTTCATTTTTTCCTCTTTTCTTATTTTTTTACTTTCGTTTCATAATATTATAATGTTATATAACTCATAGACTATTAATAATCTATAAAAATATAATAAAATTACAAAAAAAAAAAATATAATACATAATTTATAAATACGAGAATATATTTTTGTAATCTTATAAAACAACTAATAAAACAAAATGTAAAATAAAAAATATAAGAAAAAATAAAATGAGAATGAGAAAAATAAATCTGTAATTTTTTAAATATGACATATACCAATAACTATTTAGTCTTATAACAACAATTCCAAATCACAACTAAACTGTTTTTATTATTAAGGTTAAATCCGATTGTATAGCACTCATGCTTTAATTTCAATTCTTAAATTATCTCGTTCAAAAACAATTTGGTTCTTAGCTTGACACAAAATCGAACTAAACCAAATTATGAATGTCCCTAGTTATATTTATGCCGGTTTTCCCAAAAAAAAGAAAAAGGAATTGAACCAATGAATTCTAACAAAATATTGTTTCAATAGTACATTTAATGGAATATTAGTTATGATCAACTTTATCTACTCTATTTTTTAATGGATGCAAGTAGATAATTTACTCATTTTTTCTTGTACTGTGATCAACCAATTAAAGTTAACATTCAATTAATGTCATTATTTTTTTAAAAATTTCCAAAAACAATTATATGAAATATTCAACATGTTAAAGCATCGTGCTTTTATATATGGTACAATTACTAATGGGGCTCCAATAATAAAAATAATTCTTATTTAAATTTTCAAGTGAAACTCTGTGTAAAGTTTAATTAAGTTACTTTTGAGCCCCCACTAGTAAAAATAAGAATTAATTGAGTTTTAGTTTCCTTTTAAAAGAATGTAAAAGTTTTAGTTCCATCACTTTTTTTTTGTATTGGGTTTAATCCTTTTTTTAAAATTTAATGATTTTTGAGCCCAAAATACCAGTTTACCAACCGGTGTAATATTTTCATATTATTCCCTTGATGCTATGATGCATTTACCCGACAGAAGTTTGACTTGGAAAACAGTCACGTTTAGTATGATAAATCTTTTGATTATAGCCGGTAGTTACACAATTGTTGAATATGAAAAATATCTTCATCCATTTGAAAATCAACACCTATTTGGTAATTGTATGAGTTATGTAAGTGATATAATTATGTTATGTATCAGTGCACTGATAATTATATTAGTTATGTAATTGTTATAGTTATGTTAACTGTGTTAGCATAATGGTAATTGTATCAATTATGTAAGTGCAATAGTTATGTTAACTGTATCAGTATAATTGGAACTGTATCAGTTATGTAATTGCAAAAGTTATGTTACATGTATCGTTGAAATGGTAATGTATTAATTATGTGATTGTATCAGTTGTGTTAATAATTGTATTAGGTCGCCATCGTGCTTGTATTCTGTGTGTGTGTGTGTAAAACGTATATGGATGGCATACATGAAAATGGTGAATTAAAAGGAAAGAACGAATGTTAAGACAAATGACTAAAGGTAAATGAAAATCTCCTTACAACTAAAATAGTGTGTGTGTTAGTGTTTGGTTGTAGAAAAGATCTAATTGTTATTGCATAATAGCATCCACCCACACCACAAATATTATGCATTACATTATATTTAGTATCTATCATACTAGTTTCAGCTCATATTGTTTATATTTAATACTTTTCAGGTTCTAATGATAAGGAAAAAGTGTAGAAGATAAGCTTTGAAACTTGTGTTTTGAAGAATGAAAATAATTAATGTTTTATGTTTTGTTTGAAATATGGAGATCATGTAATTATATTTGAGACTCAAGTATGATTTAAGAAAATCATCTATAGTTTATTTCTTTGGGATGAATGTACTTATGAGATACAAAGATGAATATTTATTTAAATAGTGTTAAACTGTAATTAGTTGTTGAGATTCAGGCTGTACTTGAGTATATTTCATTATTGTGTTTGACAAGTTAAACTATAAATTAGGATTATCAGAAAAATGGAGAGAATTCTGTCGAAATTTTTAAAAATTACACTTAGAATATTTTTTTGAAGTTTAAGAGTTAACGTCTTTTGAAACAAGTTAAAATTTAAGGGTTTCATCGCTTGTTCTATAAGGTTGGGTAGTCCCGTTGGGTTCACGTGTCCTAAGTTTGGGGTCGTGACAGAATGGTATCAGAATTCTAAATTCGAATATTTAAGAGTCGTGGATAGTAATGGCCTTCCTATGTGAATTGTTTATTGGTATAGGCACCATTACTCGGCATGACTTGTGTGTTTATATGGGTTTATGAATGAATTGTCTTGCGTGTGCTATGTATTTATGTAGGTATAGAGTGTCACACCCTCTCTTTAGATGACTGAAAATCGACATGATTTAAAGCAGTCAAAGAGTATGAATACGAATCAAACTGAAATTATCTATTTATAAAAATAAAACAACTGGACCCACTTGGAATCCGTTATTCCGTACAACCACCATAGGAATTTAATGAAAAATAGTCCAACCACTAATTTTTTTCTTAGAAGAGTCTTTGCCATCAAATTCGATCAAATTACCCTCTTATTTAATTTGGGACCACAAAATTTTATAATTTCATAATTTTTATTCTAGCTACAAGTTTATTTTATATAAAATTAGCTTTTTTAAAATCCTCTTGTCGAGATCTATTAAATTAGTACGATTTATATTTAAATAATGCATGAATTGATAAGAATTTTATTTTGAAAAACATTCCTCTCACATTGATCAGAATGAATCTTGATTTTTATGATAATTTTTTTTTTAACGATCTTAGAGATAAAATTTATATAAGAAATACTTTTAAAAATATATAAAAATTAAAATTATGAAATTAATTCTAAATGCTCCTACACATGTATCTAAAATGTATGTAAAACAATTTTTTAAAAATTCAATTCTATTGATGTGACAAAAATCAAAGAAGAAATTTTGCAAAATTAATTGAACAAATAAATTTATCTATAAGATCAGATAAATTTCACCGTACGTCTATCTTTTTAAATTAATGACCGAAATAGTATTTTTTTTTTAAAAGTAGTGTAATTAATACGTAAACATCAAAAAGTTACATGAAATAAGTAGTACATACAAAACGAACAAAAATTATCAATAATTTGTGAACAAATAAATTTCACCATAAATAAAATTTTATTATTGTTAATAAATTTTTATGACTTCTCTTCTTAAACCACCACCGCTACATTCTACCACTAAGGCCATCTTCTAACGCCACGACCACCTCCATTGAACCCACCATCAATAAAATAATGTCATTTGAAAAAAAAAAGTGTTAAATCCTTGCTTTGTAGAATTAAGAACGCCAAATTTCACCATTTGTTTTGAAAATGCAGAATTCTAAGCTGGAGAAATTAACAAAGCATATCCACTATTGGAGGATAAATTTCATTACACATCTAACGAAAACGCCGAACTGCAAGTGAAGCATAAAGAAGATGAGAAGCTTTGAAAGTGATTGAAACTTAACAAAACCTAGCTGGTATGGTAGGTATACTGTAGTTTATTAAAACCCTTGACTTTTTTGATAATATTTTTCATAGTTACAGTCGTTGGAGATGAGTTTGGCATGTTAAAAATACTCTTTAAAAAAATTCATAAATAAAAATCATATAATTTATAACTTTATCTTAAAAATGAGAATTATACACCCCGAGATATGGAGTGTGTATTGAAGTTTTTTTTTTTTTTTTGCAATCTTTTAAACTATAAAAGTGAAGAACTTTTACCATTATTTATTTATTTATTTTTGTCTTTCTTCCATGACATAAATATTTTAAGGGATTTTTTTCCTATTGTAAATCCTAGTTATAAATGCTACAAGAGAGAATTCCGGAGGAAAAATTTTTTTTTTATACATCGGTAAAAATAAGATCTTATTCATATAATGATAATACATCAAACGGAATAATATCGCCATATGCATAGTGGCTTGATACACCAAACCGAAAACATTAAGGATATTAAAAAAAGTATTAAAAAAAATATTAATTGGTTACAAATTTTGGTATATTCTACCACGATGTTTTATAAATTACACCACACTTGCAGTAGTTAGTAAATTTTTTAATACATTTTTTATTGCATGTGACATATATATACCTTGCTTGACACGCAAACAACCTAACTAATTCGAAACGATACATATATATTTCTTGCTTGGCACGCAAACAAACTAATTAATTTGACACGCCGCATGCTACGATCGAGTTGGGAAGATTTTAGACAGGAGGAAGAGGGGATTGGCGGGTCATCTGAACCGTCTCCCAACACCCTATTGCGCTGTCTCTAGGGACGTCGACCACCGTTTCGGTTATTTCCGGTGCCTTTATCTCCACCGCTATTTTTTGGCTTTGTAGTTGAACGGCGGAGTGTGGCTTTTCATCCTCTAGATTTTTCTTTGTATTGCCCCTGTACATTGCGTACAGCACCATCTGACCGATACCAAAGACAAAGCCCAGTATGTTTGGAATCTGTTAAAAGTAATTAACAGAAAATAGAAATAATTAATTCATTAGTTTCTTCATGGGAAAGTTAAACAAGCTTGAAATAGAAGTAATTATTTGGGATATAGCCATAGGCCATATTCCATAGCCCATGGCTATATGTGGCCCTTTCAATACTGGGGCCCACATGATCTATACAGGGGCCACATGATATAAGTACCATGGTCCACGAGGACATGGGGCATGGAATAATGTTTGTAGAAGAAGGGTTTTGTTTTAGGTTAGGAAAGAAAATAAACTTACAGCAATGTTAGGATCTCTTATAAGAAGGCCATAGAAGAACCACGCGACTGCGTTGAGGGTGAGGCAAAGTGACAAGGAAAAGGGCATGAATTCAATGCTTTTTGTGCGGATCACTTGTTTCTAAAGATCAAAAAACATATATAATGAATCATCATGACATACTTTCGATAACATATGAATTACAACATTCTGAATTCTTGAAAAGTTTGTCTGTGTACGTGTTGTTTTCCTCTAACATATTAGAAACGTGCATATATAATGGATTCTCGGGCACCAGATCTTCGTTAGATTATATGACACTTTCAATAGTTCCAAAACAATATTCAAGTTGGTATTAGTAATAGAATGATATATCAGTTGATACATAAGCAAATATTGGTGTTACAGGTCTAAAATGCTGTTACGCATTATTACCCTTATGGGTTAATATTTAAAATTTAAATTGAAATATTAGGAACATGAGATTTTGAAGACAAAAGCTTTGTAGCCATAATCTTGATGATGAATGAACTTTATTGCAATGCAGAGACAGGAAGTGAACATTTACCACGATGCAGAGAGGTGCAGCAAAAACGCTCACAGAAAAAATTAAGCAAATCCAGCCAACAATGTGGATGCGAACTTCGCCGTGTGCAAGAAAATAAGTGAGGCAAACCATCACGCCGAAACCTCCAATCACCAGCATGATTTGTTTTAGAGTCTGAGCCTGCATTTTTTGGACAAACCATTCCATTAAGTTATACAGGTTAAAGGCGGTGGATAAAAGTAGATTCTAACCGATTCTGACTAAACTCTGACAAGTAAGAGTTTAATTCTGATCGGTAAAAGTTAAATTCTGACCAATAAGAATTTACATGCCAAAATTTATTGTTATTCACTATTTAGTGAAAACTCAGGTGGCGATTAGCAGCATCCGTTTTCTTTTATTCGTTCATTTAGTTTATAACCTTTTTGGGCGTATAGAAGATGTAAAGTCCTATATAAATCGTCTCTATAAAGCATCCAAAGGTGTTGATAGTAATGAGAAGGGTGGCATTGGTCTTGAGAAATGCATAGTATATCAGCAACATGGCACTGAACAAGGCAACTACGTATGGGATTGATTGGAATCCTTCTGCTGATTTCTTTTTGTGTATTTGATAAAATGTTGGCCTGCGATGAAGATTAACAAAAATAAAAAAATAAAAAATTGTCAATTATACTCCATCATTAATCAAAAAAATGGCTTGAAGCCAACTGAAGTAGCTTGCTAGCTATCTAGATGAATAAAGAACAGAATTAGCACTTACAGAGGAGAAAGAAACACGAAGAAGGAGATAATGTTGCCTATAGAATGATAAGCCACAAAAAAAAAAAGAACAGAATTCATTAGATGTATATATGCTCAATGGCAATCCATAGAAAAGATTAAGTAACGATATAAGAATGTGCATGGTGGTAAGTTAATTAAATAACGATATAAGAATGTGAGTTTACCACCTTGCACATTCTTGCGGTATTGAGGGCTTATAGTGAGAAATGAGAATAAATCTTATCTATGCATTTCAATTCTAGGTGGTTATGCAGAGAAACTAAAAAATAGAGGATGAGGAGGAGGAAGAGGAGGCAAGATTTTAAATATCGGTCTGTCGTATCCATTGATAGATATCGAGAGTTTGGACTTCTATATTGGTTGTATCAGTAATATGAATATGCCTTTCGAAACTGCAATTTAGAACCCCGGGAGGAGGAGAAGAAGGAAAAGGTGAGAGAGACTATACCAAGAAGGCCAAAAACGAAAGCCAAGTTGATACCATGTAAACCACCCATCTCTATAGCTCCCTGATAAGATTCACTCTCTATCTCTCTCTCTCTGAAAGAGGAAGACCTCAAATGAAGCTTAAGGTAGCTATGCACTCCTCACACAAGCGCATGCAAACCAAGGAGTTTGGAGACCCATTTATATAGAGGAGTGGGGGCAGTGAACTGAGCCTCTCAGAGCAATTACTAAATACTTTTTAGGAGTAATTCTTCACTCTAATTAGTAAAAAAAAAATTATATATAGGAAAAAATATTAATAAAAATTAGTAAATTTTATTAAATACATTAATAATTATGAAATTGGAATATCAATTAAATTACTTGAACTTATGAATATTAAATAATTGCTTCTGAGTCTGGCTTCATAAGGAGAAAGGAGTTATGTGTATTTGTAGATAAAAAAAAATTAATAGTGGGTGATAATCAAAGGTCTTTTATGTTATTTGTTCATTATATAAATAATAAAATTAATTCTCTCTCTAATAACTTAAATTTTTAGATGAGTTGGTCATTAACGATCTTATATGGTATCAGGATAGGCAATACATCATGTGTTCAAATCTCACCATTTATTAAATAATTAAAAAAAGTTGTACGTGTTTTGCCGATTTATGAAAGAGAGTATAAAAAATAAAATTAATCATCTCTCTAATAACTTAAACTTTTAAATGAGAATTGATAATTAACGATCTTATATTATTCATTACCATTGTTCAAGAGTTTTAACCTTGTTACCAAATATCAAAAAACAAAAACAGAAAAGAAAAGATGATGCTTTTCTTCCAAAATGCCAGCAATTTGACAATTTTTGTTTGTTTTTTTTTTTATTGATACTTATTCTTACGTAAGTCACGACGCAAGCTTTTCATTGTATAATAAGTTTCCCACAATTTGTTTGTTTTTTTTTCAGATTCATGTATGCTGTGGCACTTGTTCTTGAGGGCTTCTAAATACACTCTTTAATTACGGTTTTGTTTATAAACTCACCATATGCATTATAGGTGTTATACTAAAAAAAAGATACTTGTACTTCACATAAAATGTGAGTGTATAGAGAAAATTAGTTGGTGCATATACGAACTCCCTTGCTTAACTTCTCAGAAATTGTTCTCTCTCCCTCTCTTTTAAGTTCAAGCCATAAATTTTAGAATTTAGAACTCCCTATTTATAATTTTTTGGGGGTAAAATTTACATTTTTTAAATTTATTAAATAAGATTTATCAAATAAAATTAATATTTAATGAAAAATAATATAATTTTTTTATTAATAAAAATTAAAATAATAATATATGAACAAAGATAAAGACATTAACAAAAAGACAAATTTATATAAATATAGACAGAGACGCAACTATGTTGCTTTTTATAAATATAGAGATATGCCTCTATATTAACAAAAAAATGCAAGCCAACATACAATTCTAAAGAATAAAAAAATAATCACAAATAAATAATTAATTAATGAGTGAAAATTTTATCACTATTACTTTATAATTTTTTTTTTCATCAACAAAAAAGTTCATTTGCATATATCTTCATAATTTATTTAGTCTCCAAAATGGAACCCTCTGATATATTTTTTTTCAAACCAATTAGTAACATTAGGGATTAGTGCTCCAAAACAAGGGGCCCACTAGGTAGTTTAGGTTCTTTCTGTTGTGTTCCCCACCAATTTACAAACTTATTATTTTCTTTTTCTGGAAGGGATATATTCCCCAATGTGCAAACTTTATTCAGAAAATAGAATTTACACTCAGATAAATTTTTTATACTAAGTTTAAAAATAATATTTTTTTAACTAAGTCTCAATTAAATACAGGGCTCTCAATTATTTTGAATATTAAATTATCAAAATTTACCTAGATTCATTCTTTAATATTGGGCTCAAAATAAATTATTTTACTAGCAGATAGTCCAAATTAGGTCTAATTCTTAAAAAAAAAAAAGGATTTAGTAAAACTGCTAAACTAACTAAAAATATTGTATTGTTGTTTTTTAAATTCATGAATTAATTGTAGAATAGTGTTAAATGAAATGTGAGAGTAAAAACTTTTGAGTAATATGTGATAAACTCATTTTTATTTTTTTTAGTATTTATAACTTTAAATTGTTTAGGTGTATCTTTGAAATTATAACACTTACAATTTTTTTTGTACTCTCTAAATATAAAAGAGTTAATTGAGTTTTAGTCTTATTTTAGAAGTACATAAGAGTTTTAGTCCCACCAATTTTTTTTATTAGGTTTAGTTATTTTTTAAAAAAATTTTGAATTTTTAGGTCTAATATGCCATTTGCCAATCGGTGATATATATCCTCTTTAAATATATTGTATTAGTCAAAAATTTACCTAAAATTATGATAAAAGGACAATTTTTCTATCTCACAATCCTGAATAGAAAAATATGTGGGGAAGAGATCAAGAAGAATCGCTTGGGATTTCATCCTCCGTTGCCCCTCCCCCGCTGCCTCTCCTCCGCAAGCTCTTCATCCTCCTCCGTCGCTCCTCCTCGTCCTCTGTTTCGCCGCTTCCAGATCAATCGGCACCGGCCACTTCACGCCACCGCCTCCGCTTCTTGCCACCATCGCCGCTTCTCATCGGCGCCGACCTTCTAGATTTAGACCACTAACTCATATCTCGTTGTTGCCACCGCACCTTACCATCACCGATCACCAAATCTAGATCACTGACTTCAGATCTCGTCGTCGCCGCCGCTTGTTAACTCTGTTTCTCCCTCTCTCTTTCTGATTTGCATGAGATTTGATCTACCATCAACCCTCTGACATAGTGTTTTTAGCTCACCATCGCTTCTCTTCCTCTTTTTCCTCCACCAACAACAATAATTTTTTTAATACATATTCTCTATACAATCAATGTGCAACTGATACAATTATCAGTTGTAAATTCTGTGTTGAACAATTTTGAAAGCACTTATCTGTTGAACACTAATATAATTATTAGTTGCATGTTATTGTTAAATGCACATAGTTCCCCAAAACCACGACGCATTTTATCAATTTAAAATTATGTTATAAGAAGATATTGTAATAGATACTTAATACTGATAAATGTATTAGTGACATATGCGTAGTGAACTAGAGTTAAAATGTATCGATAGTTTATATTCTTTATGAAAATATTTCTACTAACCATTGATAGATGTATCAGTGATCACATTTAATTGCGATGAGTTGAAACATATATTAAAATTAATAATTTTGTAGATCTAGAGATATATTAGATTTATGTGTATAGTGAAATAGTTTTGAAAATGTATCGTTTGCATGTGTTATGGCAGGTTGTTTGATTTAAGGAACACGTTATCTTTGAAAAAAAATTTAAAAAAATTCAAATTAGGAGAAAGAGAGAGAGAGAGAGAGAGAGAAATATGTTGATTGATTTAAGGGATACGTCATCTTTGAAAAATTTTTAAAAAAGTTTCAAATCAAGAAAAATAATATCTTTAATAGGGGTGTATTAGACATAAAAATAATAATTTTAAATCTGATAGCACCTAATCTATTTTAAAAAAAGTGTTGAAACTAAATCTACCGCTACTATAAAAAATAAGACTAGATCCAAAATTTTTCTAATTTATACAATGGTTAAGCTTAAGATAATTATTTCTCATAATTTAATTATAACTAATGCGATTTAATTTCCCTATATAACTAATATAATTTGGGTTTGATTGGTTGAAAAACTATTTTCATGACATAATTAATGTACCCAAATTATTAGTATCTTAACTATATATAATAACTTAAAAATTAGTTATTTTATTAGACCTCATAAAAGATTTGGCCTCATAATTTTTATTTTGAGAGATTAAGTGCTATCAAATTTAAAATAATTATATTATGTCTAATTTATTTCTATTTAAAAGTTAATCTTTTTCGTTTTGGGCAAGCGAAAAAATCCAAATATACATTTACCAAACAATCATAACTGTTGGGAATGAGAAATGATATATTTTCATTTAACTAATATTTCAGTCTTATGAACTGATAAATGTATCACTTATCGGATGAACTAAAACTGTGAAAAATATTACTTCAGAAATAAAACTCAATTATTAATTGATAATATGATCTATACTAAAATTACTCAATCATATATTATGAATTAGATTATTAACATATTGTTTTTGTACAAAAATGTGTTTGGTTGGAATAGGATAAGTTAAAAGTAAATAGTATATTATTTGATTTGATATAATTTTAGTAGAATTATTATAAAATTGTAAAAAAAAAAGTGAGATTGTAATAGTTTGGAGACTCCTAAACCTACCTGGATGGTGGAATATGAATAGTCCAAAAAAAATGAAACTTATGACAGTTAATTAGGAGGATTAAGGGGATATTTTAATCCTCACCTTCATTTGGCAAATCTAAACAAGAAATTATATTGAGATTATTTTCATATAGACCAATCTCAATACCCCTTTCAACCTTCAAATAAATAAGGTCTTCAATTTTATTATTTATTTTATGGCACCGAATAATTTGTACAATTTAATATTCCTACTTATTCAATTTCTTTTAAAATGATTTAAAAATCAAATTAGGCCTAGAATAAGAATTATATAACGAAAAAGTGGATATACATTACACCATTTTGTTGCTAGCACATACCAAAAGGACATGGATAGGCCGGTTTGGTAATGTACACAGTTTTTTTATTTCTTATTTATAAAAAATAAAAAATATATTTTTATTTATTTTTATAAAATAATAAAAATAAAAATATGTTTGTAACATAAATATTTAGAAAGTATTAATTGAAGGTTGCAGATAAAATAATAGTCAGAGATCGTAGTCGAAAGGGTTATTCGATGATGACAGCAAAAAGTAGATATGGTAGTATAAATTTAGTAAATGTTTAAATCAACAAGTTCAATTGCTACTTCAATTCCAACGTTATTGATATATTTAGAGTTGGTTTGGCAACTTGGATTTATGTCGGATTTTTGGTATTAAGTTATTTTAAGTTAAAAAGTTAAAAAAATTATTTAGTTAAAAATATAGTGACTTTTAAACAACTAAAAAAGCTAAATAAATTCAATGTGAAATTTTATAATTGCCTTTCAGTTTAAATGAGCTGATGTATGATTGTTTAGTTAAATTTTGTATAATTTTATATGTAGAATGATGAAATTAAAAATTATTATGAAAAAAATTAAAAAATCTAAAAACAAATAGGTTAAAAGTTTGGAGTTGAAAAACGAAATTTTTTGACTTTTAAAACTTTAAACCAAAAATCAAAAAACCGACTTTGAACCGATTTAAAGCTAGTAGCTATACAAAAGCTTAATAAATTTAATACTTTTTATTAGTATTTTTTCTGTCATATGAATATTGCATTATATAATGGTTAAATTAATATTGTATTACCATAAACCTATAAAAGTATGGTTTCATTTCGGATAATTTCTCATTTGCTTATTTTAGTTTTTTAATGAATTTCTTTTATCGTGTGATCAATATATTCTACGTGACGTGGATTTGTCTCATGGAGACTAGATAAAAAATTAATTTCTTTAATCAAAATATAAAATTTTTTTAGACAAAATAAAAATAAATGCCTCTTTGGGATTGCTTTTAAACTTGATTTTTTAAGAGATTTAATTTTTTTAAAGTGAAAGTATTTAGAATAATTTTAAAAAATAAATGTTAGAAAAATTTTATTTTAACTTTTTTATGTTGCCTTAAAAGTCCTGCAAGCTTATTATGCCAAATAAATTAACTTAAAAAGTTGGGCTTTTAAAAAAAATTATCTTTGTTATGATTCCAAACAAGACCTAAGTTAATAAATCAAATTTTGTATTATTTTATTTTGTATACAGTGAATTATTTTCATCTTTCCGATCAAAAACCTTTAATTCTACAATTCATCTCGTTGAGAAAGAAAAAATATGCTAAAATCTCGAAATTTATTCCAAACATGTCCATACTTCTAAATTTACCCACTATTCAATTCAAAACTGATCCAAATTCATTTTGAATCTGAGGTCACATTTGAAACAGTTTAACCAGGATCATTCATTTGAAATTATCAATAAATTTATAAAATTAAAATTGTAGTAAGTTTTGTTACTCTAAAAACATCCTACCCCATTAGGTAACGTTTATGTTTATTATTATTATTATTTTTTAAATTTTATAAATTATACAAAAAATATATATTTGATAATTATTTTTACTTTTTTTAAAAATATAAACAGTTTTTAAAATTTATTAAATTATTGTAAACAAAAAAAATATTTTTTTATTTATTTTGTAAATAAATTTTTATTTAATTTTTTAAATTTTTTCTCCAACACTTCTAATCAATACTTTCGATCGCCACTTACGACTACCTCTTTCGACCACTACTTCTGCAACTATTTCTAATTATCACAAACAGTTAAAATCTCCGACCGTCATATTCGATCATTACATACGGCATCCATCTCTTACGACTACCATTTTTAACCACCATTACTATTTTTTGTTATCATTAACAATTACAACTTTCGATCATCACTTCTGCTCATCACTTTTTAAATATTTATGTGTCAAACATATTTTTATTTTTATTTTATTATAAAATAAACAAAACATATTTTTTGTTTGTTTTAAACAAAAAATTATAAATTATAAATATTACTAAATGAGACAAAATATTAATTTGTTAAGTGCACAGGCCTCCTATTACACGAATAATTATTCAATGTTCTCGAAGCAAATTCCACTCAAATTACTGAATGTTTCATATGCTGAATAAAATAATAATAATAAAATTACAAATATTTGACAAAACTATTAACATGCAATAAATTTTAGCATTTTGTAATTAATTTTTGTTATAAATTATATTTTTTTTAAACACTTATAATTTTACTATAAATTATTATTTTTATTTTTATTTTAATTATAAATAATAATTTTTATTAAATAATAATAATTTTTATTATAAATTACTAATTTCCGCCACCTAACACAATCCATCTCTTTCAAATTCCAAACCCCGCCCCCCCCCGCGGAAATTCTTTATATCTTTTTCGTCGCAGTCAGAGGCTTTCTTTTTCCAAATTTAAAACCCATAAATAATGTGGCCTTTCAAATCAGAAATCATTACAAATTGCGTGTAGAAGTTGACACCACTTGCTTTTCCTTTAATAAATCGAGCTTGCCAAGAGTACCATGAAACCTTAACTTCATGTACCAACTAAATAAAAAAAAATAGAAAATTATAATAACATTAGTCACAATATATAAGAAAGTTACTCTAAATATCCCGTGAAATTATTTATATAATATTTTTAATAAATAAAAAATATTAATATGTATTAATAAAATTATTTTTATTTTTTTATTTACCTAACAAGAATGTGTTATTATTATTTTACTTAAAATATTTTTTATTACATAATTAAATAAGAACACTACGTAAATAAATTATCACACGTGATATTTTGAAATTATCAAATAATTACTTTGATTAATGGGAATTTGTTAATTTTTTTTATACCTTTTTAGAACATTTTAAGAGCGAAATCAAAAACTAAAAGGTTTTAATTGAAAATTTTAAAAAATTTATTAAAAATTAAAATAAGTAACATAAAATTTAATTTATTAGTTTATTTGCACTTATTTTTATTTTGTATATTTTTCCTTATGTTTTAGATAAAAAAATCTTTTTTGACCCGTTTTAATGAGAAGAGTAAAAAAATATAATAATTTAATTAATTAATCAAAATAATTTACTAAACATGAAATAATTAAAATAAATAAATCAATCAACTTTTATCCAAATAGGGCCATTGTCACAATATGAGCTGGTTTGACAGTTCAATTTTAATTTTAATGTTTTTATTTTTGAATTTTAATTTAAATAAATAAAAAATATATTTAGTTAAAAATTTGTTTTAAATAGGCAGTAGAGAAACAAAGTTTACTTTAATAATCGAATTTTTTCAAATAATTTAGAAAAAATGTCTAAAAATTGACTTTAAGTAAAGAGCCCCTATATTAGCCAAATGGCGATAGGATAATCCTACTCTCGTGACAGCTGAGTGCATTTTTTATTTTTAATCTCAAGATGTTTTGAACAGTTTACGTGGACTTCAACTAAGTTTATATTTAGATTAATTTTTTTGGGAGTTTTTTTTTGTTTAAATTTTTTTAAAAAAGTCTATTTGTTTGGTCTCGATTAGTTAGCTTTTTCTATATATTTTTATATTTATTTTTTTTTATAAAAAAAGGCTAAAAAGTCAAAAAACCTATAAATAAGCTAATCTAAATATAGGTTAATTTTTGAAAAATTAATTCCACTATTTACTAACGGGCCTATTAAAGCATCGGCAAAACCTCGACTTTGATATGCATTGTTATATTGTTATCTAACAATATCATTTAAATGTAGAGTCTTGTAAAAGCATTAAACCCAATAGTAACAATCCAATCAAATTTAGTGCTTCGAAAGAATAATAACTAGAAACTAGAAACAAGGTAGTTTTGAATGCTAAAAGATTAATGATTCGATTAATTGTTCTTAATTGGACGATATGTAACAGCATAAGAGAAAGAAAACGATTCAATATCAATACAATTTTGAGAAAGAGTCTATCACTTTTAGGTTATGTTTGAATGACTAAAATCTTAAGAGATAATGAAAATATGATTTCAAGTATTATTTGTAATTTCCTACATTTGAAACGAGTGCGAATAGAAAAATAATTCTTAATTACTTATTCAACTAGGAATTACGTTTCTAAATAACTAGGAATATGATTTCTACCATTTTCCTTGTGTTGGGGTTTTAAACACAAATTTTCTAATGCAGCGAAAAAAGAAACTACGACTTTAATCTATACGAAACAAATAAAGAATACCAAGAACACAAAATATATAAGTAGTTTGACTGACTGTCTACCTCTACGGGAGAGAAGAAAGAATAATCTACTATTATCAATAAGGATTACAAGAACTACCTATATACTCTCTAATATCTAAACTGAGTCTTACTCTGGTGTATTTGAGCATTTCTTTATACTCTCCGGCCTCAACTAGAGCTTCTTGATGTATCCTCACATTGTGACTCAAACCACTTTTCACACATTCTCTCACAACCCTAAACAACATATAGGGTCATATATATAAGCCACGACCAAAAAAACCCTAAAACTGCTTCAGATGTCACGACGGTGCTCAAGCGCCTAGCTAATGCACCATTATGTTCTCTAGGTGCTCAAGTACCCTACGAGCACATAGCGAGCGCCAGGCAGGCGCTCAAGCGCTTAGCAAGCGCTAGCTTCTAAACTGCTAATTTTTTTAGGAAATTCGTGCCATAAACCCAATAATCTTCACATTGGCTTGAATTTCTCAACCATCTTGAAGAACTATCGGTGTTGCCTCGACCTACACCCCTTTTCATGGGTATAGGTGCTCCATTTCTCTGTTCATATCCAACAACCTTCTGTGGTGACTCCACTTTCTCTAACACTGCTACTTATCGCTGATTCCCTTTTGATCTGCTTGTAACATTCTAGTAAGACGAAGGATCTCCACTACTGCTAATTTAAACCCAAATCACCCAATTTTCTGGGTAAACGGATCTGGTCGATCTCCATCTCGACTCTTAGTGTTTACTTCTAAAGATCTGATATACTACACTTGTCGATCTGACTGATCTGACCAAGCCGCATATACCAGAGATTTTTGCCATCCCCACTGGACTGCATGCGTGGTAATGGTAACTCAACCTTCCACTATGTCCCCTACCACTCTGTAGGGATCTCTAATATGATGTTCTTCATTTTTATTGCAATCGAGTGAGTAAGCCAATAACCTGAAACTCTTATACCAGTTGTTGAGATTTTAGGCACAAACCCCCTAACGCCGAAAAAAAAAAATCACGATTTCAATCCACATAAAGAAAATAAAAAATACCATGAACAACCAAGAACACAAAAGATATACGCGGTTCGGCTGACTGCCTACTTCCACAAAAGAAAAGAAGGAATAATCAACTATTATCAATAAGGATTACAATAACTAGCTCTACACTTTTTGATCTCTAAATTGAGCCTCACTCCAGTGTATTTGAGCCTCTTTTTACATTCTCTAACCCCAACCTGAGTCTCTTTGGTATATACTCACATTGTACCTTACTCTCACCATTTTCATACCTTCTCTCACAATCCTAAACAATATATAGGGTCCATATATATAAGTCACGATAAGAAAATCCTAAAAACACTTTAAGACGTTGCGGTGGCGCTCAAGCGCCCAGCTAGCACCTCACTAGAGCACCATTCTGTCCTCCAGGTGCTCAAGCGCTCAACGATACCCAGCAAGCACCTGCTTCTGGATTGGCAGGTGCTCAAGCGCCAACTTCTAAATTGCTAATTTTCTTGAAAAATTCAAGCCACAAACCCAACACCAGGGTAATCTTAGATTCTAGGGTTATTCAATTGGATAAATTTCCTATATTAATTCAAATAGTTGAATATATGATAATTACTTCTGATCTTAAATTACTAGGTATTGATTTGTAGCAAACACATTCCTAATCTTATTCCTTTTCCTATTCATGATTCCATGATTCCATGATTCCATCATCCTAACATGGCCTTACAAAAATATTAATAAATGTTATACATATATACATACATGTATTTTATACTTTGTTGATTGCCCTAATTTTTTGAGAGTATTTTTTTCCATTGTCAAAGTAGTACATGATCCAACAATTAAACATATTTCCATCAAGTTTTTATGAATATTTGACTTACAGAATTGTTATAAAACAAGATTGTTGAGAGCTTGGCTAGTCATGACCATTAATCCAAACCAGTAAATGTAACCTTAGCTAGACATAAATAAAAAGTTTCAGAAGCTTTTCATGTTCCTCAAAAGGTGCTGATTTTGGGGGATGATATTGAAAGCTCATCACAAGAGGAAACTTCACATAGATATACATATAATATGTATATATGTATATTGGTGCTTTGTAAAGGAAATAAAAACACACACACACACAAATAAATAAATATATATATATATATATATAAATACATATATATCCTTTATTGTTAAAGTAGCTGACACACATTTATCAACCCACAAGCAAAGTGTGACTATGATAAACAATGCCCACTCAACATGGTCACATCCTATATATAATGGCAGTTGAGGTTGCCTTTTCCTATAATCTTTGAAAATAGTTGAAAAGGTACAACTCCATTTTACTTATAAATATCTATCCTCTATATATATATATATATATATATATATATATATATGAAATGCATTTGTCGTACCTTTTGGTCATTACGAATGGAATGTAATGCTATTTAGCTTAAAAAATGCACCATCTAAATTTCAGAATATTATGAATGAAATATTCACTTCTTATTCTGAATTTTGTATTGTCTATATTGATGATATTCTTATTTATTCATCATTTATAGATCAACACTTTAAATATTTAAAAATATTTAAAAATATTATTCATAAAAATGATTTAGTAGTATCCGCACCTAAAATAAAATTGTTTCTTACAATAGTCAATTTTTAGGTCATAATATAAATCAGGGTACTATAATACCCATTGACCGTAGTATTGAATTTGCCTCTACATTTCCAGATGAATTAAAAGACAAAACTCAATTACAACATTTTTTAGTAAATCTAAATTATATTTAAGACTTTTATCAGTATTTAGCCCAAGATGCAGCTATACTGCATACTAGGTTAACTAAAAATTCTCTACCTTAGAGTGAGGCTCATACAACAGCAGTAAAAAAAATCAAACTTATGATTAAAACTTTATCTTGCTTAACTTTACCAAACCCTAATTGGTTTAAAATTGTTGGAACTTATACTTCTGACATTGGTTATGGTGGTATTCTGAAACAGAAAAATCCTAATTCCAATAAAGAAGAATTAGTTCATTTCACATCCGGCATATGGAAAAATGCTCAAAAGCATTATTCTACAATCAAAAAAGAAATGCTTTCAATTGTCAAATGTATTTTTAAATTTCAAGATGATTTATTAAATTATTTTTTTTTTACTTCGTATTGACTGCAGTGCAGCCAAAATTATTTTACAAAAAGATATTCAAAATATTGTTTCAAAACAGATTTTTACTAGATGACAATCTGAATTAAGTTCATTTACAAATTGAATACATAAAAGGTTTTTCTAATTCTCTACCTGATTTTATAACACGAGAATTCTTACAAGATTAATCCGTAGATCAATCCGATACCACCTAAGGCGAAGCAGAGGAACAAAAAAATTCTATTACCCGAATTTTTCTTTTTGGGAACTGGATCGTCTTCGACACCCAGCCATCCGCAGAAACCTATGTTGTCACATTTGGCACCCAACTCCAAGAACCTTAAACAAGTTTTATATATATATATATATATATATATATATATATAGGCAAACAGTGAAATTGTGTTATGGATTCAAATCCCGAAAATAATTTCTTTACATACAATTATAAGATTGCATATTTTTAGTAGTTTTATATTAAGTTGTGCGAGTCTTATGAAATCATGAGTTTCCTTCATAT